>SJYC01078755.1:0-25373 GCA_006408675.1 Madoqua kirkii
GAAACAGCTCCACTAGAATTCCATCACCTCCACTAGCTTTGCTCGTAGTGATGCTTTCTAAAGACCACTTGACTTCACATTCCAAGATGTCTGGCTCTAGGTGAGTGATCACATCATCATGATTATCTGGGTCTTGAAGATCTTTTTTGTATAGTTCTTCCATGTATTCTTGCCACCTCTTCTTAATATCTTCTGCTTCTGTTAGGTCCAGACCATTTCTGTCCTTTATCAAGCCCATCTTTGCATGAAATGTTCCCTTGATATCTCTAATTTTATTGAAGAGGTCTCTAGTCTTTCCCATTCTGTTCTTTTCCTCTATTTCTTTGCATTGATGGCTAAAGAAGGCTTTCTTACCTCTCCTTGATATTCTTTGGAACTCTGCATTCAGATGCTTATATCTTTCCTTTTCTCCTTTGCTTTTTGCCTCTCTTCTTTTCACAGCTATTTGTAAGGCCTCCCCAGATAGCTATTTTGCCTTTTTGCATTTCTTTTCCATGGGGATGGTCTTGATCCCTGTCTCCTGTACAATGTCACGAACCTCATTCCATAGTTCATCAGGCACTCTATCTGTCAGATCTAGGCCCTTAAATCTATTTCTCAGTTTTACTGTATAATCATAAGGGATTTGATTTAGGTCACACCTGAATGGTCTAGTGGTTTTCCCTACTTTCTTCAATTTCAGTCTGAATTTGGCAATAAGGAGTTCATGATCTGAACACCTGTAACACATATATAATATTCTACATGGGTTATACTTCAATTAAAACTATGCCCACTTCCTCCACGAAGCCTCCTTAGACTCCCCCGTGGTAGCTGACTACTCTGCTTGAGCCCTGCAGGGGACGTCTGCTCGTCTCCCTGACCAGCCCCAGGGTCTCAGCTGTCCTTCGGGAGTCATCCCTCCCTTGCTTCCAGTCCAGTGGGCTGGTCTTAGCCCTGCCTCATCCCTCATTCCAAGACTGAGCACGTGATTAGGCCTAGCCGATCAGAGTATTCCATTCCTTTCAGTTCAGTTCATTTCAGTCGCTCAGTCGTGTCTGACCCCATGAACCGCAGCCAGGCCTCCCTGTCCATCACCAGCTCCCGGAGTTCACTCAGACTCACGTCCATCGAGTCCACGATGCCACCCAGCCATCTCATCCTCGGTCGCCCCCTTCTCCTCCTGCCCCCAATCCCTCCCAGCATCAGAGTCTTTTCCAATGAGTCAACTCTTCGCATGAGGTGGCCAAAGTACTGGAGTTTCAGCTTCAGCATCATGCCTTCCAAAGAAATCCCAGGGCTGATCTCCTTCAGAATGGACTGGTTGGATCTCCTTGCAGTCCAAGGACTCCCAAGAGTCTTCTCCAACACCACAGTTCAAAAGCATCAATTCTTCAGTGCTCAGCCTTCTTCACAGTCCAACTCTCACATCCATACATGACCACAGGAAAAACCATAGCCTTGACTAGACGGACCTTAGTTGGCAAAGTAATATCTCTGCGTTTGAATGTACCATCTAGGTTGGTCAGCCGCAGTCATTGGTTCAGGATGGAGGTAACCCAAGCCTGACCAATGAGATTCAAGCCTGGGACTTTTGTTTAAGCCAGCTCAAACTGGGTTTCTGTCCCTTGCAATCAAGGCTTCTGTCTAGAACAAGCAATCTCTGAATAGATTGTTTTCTCAGTTACCTTGTCTTTCGCCCAACACTGTGAAATAACCCAGGGCAAGGATAGGTTTTTTTTCATGAGATGACCTGGGGTCCAAATCCCTTCAGACAAATGGCGGTTGACATAGTCCTGGGATGAAACTGTCAACAGATTCTTGTCTGTTCTGTGTGAATGTGAACTGCTTGTGGCCCTCCGTCTTTTATTTATGTTTATTTATTTATTTGGTTGCACTGAGGCTCAGCTGCAGCTCATGGGCTGCGTTGATCTGAGGTATGTGGGATCCTAGTACCCCGACCAGGGATCAATATAGCCTCCACTGAACTGCAAGGCGAGCTCTTAACCGCTGGACCACCAGGGAGGTCCCTGGCCTCTCTTTCTGGGAAGGATGGAAAAAAACACATTTGCCAGACTTGTGACCCCAGACTGCGCACCCGAGGCTGTGTTTATCGGCTGCAGCCACAGCCCCACATCTGGCGTAAGAGCTGCAGCTTGGTGCCACTCCTTGGTGAAGTCTGCAGTGGTCCCGTCATCTTCCAGGCTCTCTCTGGGTTTTGTGGAGAACACACTGGTGAGCTCGCCCGTCACTGGAGATGAATCGCGCTCCGCTTTTCCTTGCCATCCTCCAGTGCGTTGGTAGCTTCCAGCAACAGTGATCCCACTCCAAAGTCTTCAAGACTCCTCATATCCCACTCCAGTTCACTACCAGTGGGAAAGTTTTAAACCGCACCGTAACTGCACGCCAGAGGCTCCTGCTGCACCACGGCCGCCGCTGGCAGGCTGCTCGTTGCCAGGCAGCTAGGGGCGATCCAGGTCTAAAGTCCCATTTTTGTTTGCTTCCCGAGACCCCTTCCAGGATCAATGGACCTAGGCTGGGTTCTCAGTGAAGCGGATTCTAAGTCTGACATTTGCATGTAAGAAGTTTTGAGAAGAGAGGCTCTCAGGAGCAAAAAGCCACGCGCGAGAGGAACGGAACTGGGCAGAGGGAGAAGCTGCACTCTGATGAAGTTGCTCGCAGGGCTCCAGCAGAGCCTCGGGGTGCTCCAGTGCTCCGGGTGGGCACAGCTGGGCCTTCAGACTGGCCCCGCCTTGAGGCGAGGCCTGAGGACTCACTCCTTCCTGGGTTGGCCCCTGGACGCAAGATGCCTTTAGGAGGGGGCTTTATCTTAGGCCAGGCACCACGCCGCCTGTTATGTGCCATCTTCCTGAACTGGGGGGTCTGGACCAACACACTCCATCCTCTGTAGAGAGCCTGCATTTCCATATGCCTGGGCCCCTGCTCCATGCACACCTGAGTTTTACTTTTTATTTATTCTTCAATTTGAAGCATAGGTCATTTACAGTGTTGTGTTGAGTTTCAAGTGTAAACAGAATTATTCAATTATATATAACTGAATATATACATATATATTCTTTTTCAGATGGTTTTCCATTATAGGTCATTACAAGATATTGAGTATCATTCCCTGTGCTATACAATAGGTCCTTGTCATTTACCTAGTTAAAAATTTTTAAATAGTTATTTATTTTTATTTATTTGACTGCTCTCTCTGCTTAGTCACTCTTTGCAACCCCATGGACTGTAGCCCACCAGGCCCCTCTGTCCATGGAATTCTCCTGGCAAGAATACTGGAGTGGGTTGCCATTTCCTTCTCTGTTACTTGACTGTAAGATCCAGCCCTGGATCTTAACTGTGGCAAGTGGGATTTTTTAGTTGCCGTATGTGAACCCTTACTTCCGTCCTGTGGGATCTAGTTCCCTGACCAGGAATTGAACCCCTGACCGCTGCACTGGGAGCAAGGAGTCTTAGCTACTGGGCCATCAGGGAAGTCCCTGCCTAGTTTATATGTAGTGGCACATGCATGCTAAGTTGCTTAGTCGTGTCTGACTCTGTGTGGGCCCATGGACTGTGGCCCCCCAGGCTCCTCTGTCCGTGGGATTCTCCAGGCAAGAATGCGGGAGTGGGGTGCCATGCCCGCCCCCAGGGGAGCTTCCCGACCCAGGGATGCAAGGCTTGTCTCTTCTGCCTCCCGCACTGACAGGTGGGTTCTTTACCAGTAGCGCCCCCTGGGGAGCCCATACGTAGCAGTACTTATATGTTAGTCTCACACTCCTCGTTGCTCTCCTCCCACCACGTGCATTTTAAATACCAGGCTCTTGTCGTGGTTAGATGCTAAACGCGTCTCCTCGCATCTATTAACTGTCTCAGGGTCGTTTGTTCAGCAGGGTTCCTTAATCATGATATAACCAAACTCACAGATTGCCCTCCTTAAGGATGTGTCCCTATTGCCTAGGTTAGAAAGGTACTCTCTTACCTTCTGCTTTTTCATTAATATATGTTCACCTTGACTGTTCAGGTCTTCAGTCCTTCCAGAGCCCACCGTGCACGCTGCGTGGGCTGTCGGCCTCTGCGTTTCTCCCTTTCCTTCTGTACGCCCGCTTTCCCCACTGTCGTGAACTCTCTGCTCCCCGGTTTCTGCTCTCATCAGGGTCTCAGGAGGCAGCCGCTGCAGGGAATCACTGACCTCCTGCCATTTGTGCTTCTTGGTTGTTATAAAGTTCCCATTCATCCCGCCTGTGTGAAGCTAGGCGGTTTGGACCACCTCCTCTTGCGGCTCTGTGTGTGCCCTTTCTAACTCACTATTTATCTTTCTTCCTCTGTCTCTTCCTCTTCGTTCATCCCTAGGGTTTCATTGACTTAACTTCCTCTTGCAGCCCCGTATAATTGGTGCAATTTAAGGCTCTATCCTGGTCTTTATGTTTATCCCTTGTAATTCCACACTCTTTGAGAAATTTATCCATTTTTAAGATTTTAATACCTACAAGTGGGTGAGTCCCCTACTGGCAAATCCATCCCTGACCTCTCTTGTGAATGCCAGTGACAAATTTCAAACTTAAAATTGGACATTTCTTAATGTCCAATTCTTAATCTGAATTCAAATTAATCTTAAATGTGAAAGTGATTTTATGTGATTTGCCTATATTTTATATGCTTCTAAATCCTCCAACATTCTGTCACAGAATCTTCCATAAACTAGGTCTCCACCATGTATTTATTCACTGCATAAGAGGGTCTCTCATGGTTAGCCATATTAAAAGTGAAAAGTAAGTATTTTTATCCATGATTCAAAAGATCAGAGTCACATAAACTTTCAGAGAAAAGCTCAGCCTCAAGTCACCTTATCTTCTTCCTCTGGGACGTGAGCGGCTGTCTCCTGGTTGATCACATCCTCCAATCTTTTTTTAAATTTACTCACTTATCTTTTGGCTGTGCTGGGTATTCTCTGCCGCATGAGGGCTTTCACCCGATGTGGTGAGCAGGGGCTGCTCTTCAGCTGGGGCCACAGGTGCTCAGTGCGGCAGCTTCTCCTGTTGCAGAGCTCGGGCCGTCAGCACTGTGACGGGCGTCGCACTGAATCTCTAGGTTGCCCTCAGCTGCTGGCCACTGGCTCGGTCATGCCCAGCATTCCGGCTCTTTCCGACTTCATGGAATGTGGCACCTCGGCCCCCCTGTCCTTCACTGTCTCCTGAATTTGCTCAAACTCATGTCCATTGAGTCAGTGATGCCATCCAACCATCTTATCCTCTGTGGTCCCCTTCTCCTCCTGCCCTCAATCTTTCCCAACATCAGGGTCTTTTCCAATGAATCAGTTTTTCACATCAGGTGGCCAAAGTACTGGAGCTTCAGCTTCATCATCAGTCCTTCTGTTGAATATTCAGGATTCATTTCCTTTAGGATGGACTGGTTTGATCTCCTTGCAGTCCAAGGGACTCTCAAGAGTCTTCTCCAACACCACAGTTCAAAAACATCAATTCTTCAGCACTGTTTTCTTTGTGGTCCAACTCTCACATCTGCACATGACTGTTGGAAAAACCAGTTTTGACTAGATGGACCCTTGTCGGCAAAGTAATGTCTCTGCTTTTTAATATGTTGTCTAGGTTGGTCATAGCTTTTTTTCCAAGGGGAAAATGTCTTTTAATTTCATGACTGCAGTCACTGTCCACAGTGATTTTGGAGCCGAGGAAAATAAAATCTGTCATTGTTTTCATTTTTTCCCCATCTATTTACCATGAAGTGATGGGACCAGATGCCATGATCTTAGTTTTTTGAGTTCTGAGTTTTAAGCCAGCTTTTTCACTCTCTTCTTTCCCTGTCATCAAAAGGCTCTTTAGTTCCTCTCCACTTTCTGCCATAAGAGTGGTGTCATCTGCATATCTGAGGTTACTGGTATTTCTCCTGGCAATCTTGATTCCAGCTTGTGCTTCATCCAGCTTGGCATTTCACATGATGTACTCTGCAGAGAAGTTAAATAAGTAGGGTGACAATATACAGCTTTTATATAATACTCCTTTCCCAATTTGGAACCAGTCCATTGTTTCATGTCTAGTTCTAACTGTTGCTTCTTGACCTGCATACAGGTTTCACAGGATGCAGGTGGGTGGTCTGGTATCCCCATATCTTTCAGAATTTTCCACAGTTTGTTGGGCTCCACACAGTCAAAGGCTTTAGTGTAATCAATGCAGCAGAAGTACATGTTTTTCTGGAATTCACTTGCTTTTTCTAAGATCCAGCAGATGCTGGCAATTTGATCTCTGGTTCCTCTAGCTTTTCTAAATCCAGCTTGAACATCTGAAAGTTCTCAGTTCACATACTGTAGAAACCTAGCTTGGAGAAGTTTGAGCATTACTTTACTAGTGTGTGAGATGAGTGCAATTGTTTGGCATTGCCTTTCATTGAGATTGGATCGAAACTGGCCTTTTCCAGTCCTGTGGCCACCGCTGAGTTTCCCAAATTTGCTGGCACACTGAGTGCAGCACTTTCACAGCACCTTCCAGGATTTGAAAGAGCACAGCTAGAATCCCATCCCCTCCACTAGCTTTGTTTATAGCGATGCTTCCTAAGACCCACTTGACTTCACATTCCAGTATGTTTGTCTCTAGGGGAGTGATCACACCACTGTGGTTATCTGGGTTGTGGAGATCTTTTTTGTATAGTTCTTCTGTGCATTCTTGCCATCTCTTCTTAGTATCTTCAGCTTCTGTTAGGTCCATATCATTTATGTCCTTTATGAGCCCATCTTTGGATGAAATGTTCCCTTGGTACCTCTAATTTTCTTGAAGAGATTTCTAGTCTTTCCCATTCTATTGTTTTCCTCAGTTTCTTTGCATTGATCACTGAGGAAGGCTTTCTTATCTCTCCTTGTTGTTCTCTGGAACTCTGCATTCAGATGCTTATATCTTTCCATTTCTCCTTGCCTTTAGCTTCTCTTTTCTCAACTATTTGTAAGGCCTCATCAGACAGCCATTTTGCCTTTTTGCATTTCTTTTTCTTGGGGTGGTTTTGATCACTGCCTTCTAGTCGATGTTTTGAGTCTCCTGTCCATAGTTCTTCTTTACAAATTAAGACTCTGAAGTGTCAAGCACCACCCCGAGGGCATGAAAGGAATTTATGTCCTTTATGAGCCCATCTTTGGATGAAATGTTCCCTTGGTACCTCTAATTTTCTTGAAGAGATTTCTAGTCTTTCCCATTCTATTGTTTTCCTCAGTTTCTTTGCATTGATCACTGAGGAAGGCTTTCTTATCTCTCCTTGTTGTTCTCTGGAACTGTGCATTCAGATGCTTATATCTTTCCTTTTCTCCTTGCCTTTAGCTTCTCTTTTCTCAGCTATTTGTAAGGCCTCGTCAGACAGCCATTTTGCCTTTTTGCATTTCTTTTTCTTGGGGTGGTTTTGATCACTGCCTTCTAGTCAATGTTTTGAGTCTCCTGTCCATAGTTCTTCTTTACAAATTAAGACTCTGAAGTGTCAAGCACCACCCCGAGGGCATGAAAGGAGCACTTTACAGTTCACCGCAGCTCAGAACTCAGACTCTCGTGAAGGGAGGTTAGTTTTCACTTTTTAGATGAGGACTAAGGGAAGAAAACGTCAAACGGGACTCATCCACCGTGACGCCTTTCTTTTTTTTAAGAAACAGAAGTTTATTTGGCTGCACTGGTATCAGTTGCGTGACACAGCAGCTTCGGTTCCAGTATGCGGGATATTGCTCCCTGTCCAGGAACTGAACGCAGGCCCTCTGCATTCGGAGCGTGGAGTCTTGGTCGCTGGACGCCGGAGAAGTCCGTCCCCCATGACGCTTTCAAGCGGCCTGGGCAGGATGTGCACGCCGGCGCAGGGATGAGGCTCCAGGCCGCCACAGCGCGCCGGTGTGCCTCGGGAGCCCTTCCAGCCCCACTCGCGTCTTCTCCCGCCGCTCCCTCTGTCCGCCTCTCGTGGTGTGTCCGTCCTGCCCGCGGCCCTCTGCTAGATGCCCCTCCAGGCTCGACTCGCGCTCCCGGCCCTCGGCAACCTCACCAACCCAAGCCGCGGCCTTGCCCTCGGCCCTTCCCTCTCCTGCCCTGCTCCAGGGGTAGGAAGCACCCACCTGTGGGACGCTGGACGGGGCCCCCTTTCGCCGGGACCGTGAGGGCTGTGGGGGCCGGCCAGGTTCAAGACGGCGGAGTAAAGCTGTTTCTCCCTACCCCATCTCTAAAAATCACTCAACAAGAAATGAAACGCAAGTGTGGCTTACGGAACCAGGAGACAACGGCAACCTCTAACCACACGAGGTGAAGTAGAAGCAAAGCGCCCCAGCCGGTTCTGACCACAGTGGACATCGGGTCACCCTCTGAGAAGTATCAGGCTAGATCTTAACGACAGAGAGTTCATATATGCAGCTGTTTATTCCCGGAGCTTAGCATGGGACCGGCCAGATCAGCTCCTCTTGAAACACTCGTTGAATGAATTACATCATTTACTTATGTATGTATGCATATATATCACGGGCTCTCCATAGGCGACACAGGTTTGATCCCTGGTCTGGGAAGTTCCCCTGGAGAAGGAAATGGCAACCCACTCCCGTATTCTTGCCTGGAAAAATTTCATGGATGGAGGAACCTGGTGGGCTATATAGTCCACGGTGTTGCAGACAGTTGCAACAGAATTACTGACTGAGCACATATATAGCATATAAAAGTTATCAGCACATGAAAGCATATTTTTCTCTTAAAAGAACTGTTAAGAACTGTTTACTACATTGCTGAGTAGTTTACACTGGTAACTGCCATTATTTCTATTAGCCAGAGGGCTCTTCTAAACCCACACATTAAGGGAAAGAACTGTAAGCAATTCCCTTGTCTTGATGCTTAGCGTTTCATTGCTTCAGGTATTTTTCAAAACTCATAAAATCTGCTCTTTCATCAGCTCAGTTTTAGTCTTTGATAATCTTGACATAGGAACTTGGTTCCTGTGGAGGTCAGGACTTGATCACTGCATTCAGCTCATTGCAATCATTAGGAACCAGGTAACAGCCCTGACATTTAATATTTAATTGTTTTTGATCAGTATTAATTAGTCACAGATGCACACTAGATTCCTATTTAATTAAATACTCTTGGGAACACATTGTGGGCTCAGGGATTCTAACCACATCAAAAAAGGAAATGTTCAAGTTTAAAAGTTGAGCCCTAGAGACACAGGCATCCATGGAAAGGAAATTCCAGATGTCTCGAAACCTCTCTCAGAATCAAACCTCCTACTTCCAGCCCCCTGGAATCTAAAAATCTTTTAGCATTTCTAATGAAAACTCCCAGGCTACAGCCTTCTCTCGCGTCTCTCTTGGATCATCAGTTTGACCCGCTCTCCTGAATCATCCCTGTCCACACACAAACATGAGTAACTTCTCCCAACCTAGAAACCCGCCAGCAACTCCACCCCTTCTCAAGCTGTCGCTCCGTTCCTTTGTCCCTCCTTGGAGAGACGCCTTGAAAAGACAACGTGCCTTTACTGTCTCCAGTCCTCCCCCTTTTCTCTCTCAAATCCACCGTCTTCACACTTTGGCCCTGGCTCCTCCGAGGAAATTGCCCTTGTCAGTGTCATCAGACAACTCCCTGATGCCAAGTCCAGTGGCCAGCTCTTCATCTCCATTTGACCCAATTAATCATGTTCTTTTCCGTGAAACATTTCCCTCTGATTGGCTTCCAGAACACTGTTCTTTTTGGCTTTCCTCCCACGGATCGTTATTCCTTCTCATTCTTCTTTGCTGGTTCATCCTCAACTCCACAGCCTCCGTTAGAATGGAGGGAGGGAGGGATAAATTAGTACACGGGGCCTGAAGCATACACACTACCATATACAAAATACGTAACTAATAAGCACCTGCTGTATAGCACAGGGAACTCTGCTCAGTGCTGAGATGATCTATATGGGATAGAAGCTGCAAAAGAGCACACCTGTGTGCATGGATAGCTGACTCACTTTGCTGTGTAGCAGAAGCTAACTCAACAGTGTAAATCAGTCAAAAATTATATGCACTCCAATAAAAATTAATTCTGACAAGGTGTTGAGAGTGCCACAAAGCTCAGTCCTTGGCTTTCCTTTCTCTCTGTCCTTACTCTTTCCTTGGGTGATCTTAATTTTAAAAACAAAAAAAGCGTGTGGGATTCTAGTCCCCCAGTGTCCTATTTCCAACACAATGAGCAGAGTCGTCTTTGTCAAGACACGAGTGAAATGGGGTCGCTCCTCTTCTCAAGCCTTCTGATGTCTGCCAGCTCACTCAGAAGAAAACCCAAGTCCTTGCCACGGCACAAGGTTCTGTGCCCTCTGCTTCCACCCGCCCGACACCGTCTCCTGTCTGCACACGCTCTCCAGCCTGGGCCTCTCACGGGGTCACGCAGGCCCCCACCCCAGGGCCTCTGCACGTGCACCTCTCTATCCTGCAAAACTCTCCCCGCAGTTATCTTTCTGGCTTGGTTCTCAGCCTTTCAGAGTCTTTAATGATGCTGGAGATGCCACCGTGCACTGGGGCCACATTGAATCTCAGAGACAGAGTTTGGGATGAAGTAGAAAACAACAGCTTTACTGCTTTGGTGGTGGCAAAGGGAGACACAGCAGGCTCCTGCCCCCCAGAAACTGTGTGTCCAAACTCCGGAGGATTTGATGAGGAGCTTTATAGCAACAGTTCAAGATCAGGGCATGTGCAGGGCCGGCCCTCCTCTCCTCTGGCCTCAGATCATCTTCTTGGCGAGCTTTTCTGCTTCCTCTAATTTCACCTCAGATACTTTCTTGACTGCTCCTCCCTTGATTTCGGGCTTTCCTCATAGCTTAGTCGGTAAAGAATCCGCCTGCAGTGCAGGAGGCTTGGATTTGACTCCCGGATCAGGAAGATTCCCCTGAAGAAGGAAATGGCAACCCACTCCAGTATTCTTGCCTGGAGAATCCCATGGCCAGAGGAGCCTAGCAGGCTACAGTCCATGGAGTAGCAAGAGTCGGACATGACTTAGCAATGAAACCACCGCCACCCTGGATTGGCAGCTGTGTGAGTCTGCACTTTGGAGCTCAGGGAAGGTCAAGAAGCCAGAAGGAAACCTATTTCCTACAAACAAGAAGTGGGGGACTTGTATGCAGGAGGGCGCAGCGTCCTGCTCTGTTTCAGCCTTATGTGGGAGAGGAGCAAAGAGCTGAAGGGGACCAGAACCATTCCAAGTGGCTTTGAATGCAAAGTTAAGGAGCTAAGCGTTTACTCTATAGGCAGAGTTCTCCAAGTAAGAGTCAAAGTAAAGTTTCCATTGAGAAATGTCTTCCAACCAGAGCCTTTGAATCAGCATTTGCTCAGGGGGTCTAAATATGTCCACAATGGGAGCAAGAAAAACCAGCATTAAAAAAATATGTTTATTTGTCTGTGTTGGGTCTTTGTTGCAGCCTTTGAACTCAGGTGTGGCATGTGGGGTCTAGTTCCCTGACCAGGGATTGAACTCAGGCCCCCGGCATCGGGAGCACAGAGTCTTAGCCACTGGACCACCAGGGATGTTCCAGAAACCAGCACTGTGACAAAGGAGCGAAAAAGCTTAGCAAAATGTGTGTCCTTGAGAAGAATCTTCTAGGCCCTTTCAGGAAGTTGATGAGAGAAGGTGGTCTTCTGCAGAGTCTGCCTGAGAGCTTCTGTGCTTCATGATGTGGTAACTGGGGGGTCGGAAATGGGATCTGAAAACCAACCCAACAGGAAGAGCCGGGGAAAGTTGGCCTTCTCTTTTGGTGCTCTTGGGTCAGCCCTACCTGGCTCAGCCTCTCCCCTCTCTTGACAACCAATGTCGTGAGGTCAAGGAGGTCAGTGAATGTGGGAGCCACCACCCTCTGCTGGAGGGACTGGCCTCATCTCCAGTATATCTCCAAATTCTGACCTGTATGTGGCTCCATGTCAATAGTTCTTAACCTTCTTTGAGAACCAGAAGAAAGCTACAGACTGAAAGGAAAGACAAATGTACTCATACATAAAGATTTGCATAGAGTTTCAGGGATTCATAGAAAGACCTTTCGGTGAAACACAGCCATCAACCTCCCAGGTAAAGCTGTGCCTTTAGAAGCAGACACAGAGGTGATACATGCTGTGAGCTCAGTCGTGTCCCACTCTTTGCGGCCCCGTGGACTGCAGCCCGCCAGGCTCTGTCCATGGGATTCTCCAGGCAAGAAGACTGGAGTGGGTGGCCATTTCCTCCTCCAGGGGATCTTCCCAACCCAGAGATCGAATCCGCATCGCTTGCTGTCTCCTGCACTGGCAGACAGATTCTTTACCACTGCGTCACCTGGGAAGCCTGGAACCTAAGAACTAATTTAGGGCTGAGACACTCTGGCTGTGAAACAGGAGAGAAATTTAGAGGCTACCCAGTCTACGTTTTGTCAAAAATGCCCCCTTTCTCCCCTTGTTTAGAAGTATTTTCTCTACCAAAGAGATTGCATTGATCAAGAAAGCCTTTATTCACTCCCTAATCTTTTTTTTATTAACTCATAAAACAGACAAGTGATATCCAGTTACACAATAATGAATGTGTTCATATAATCCAGGTCAAAATCAAAGGGAACTTGACACTGAATTGGTCAGGGGAGCTCTGTTGTGGAAAGATGTTGGAATGATTTTGGTTGGTCCTTGAAAGATTAATATTCAAGCTATGCTGATTACACCTGTGCCAACAGTCACGCAGTTACATGCTTAAATCCAAACGAAATCGGTGATGCTATCTGTCTTAAATTCACGATATCCTACACATTCATCTCAAATGCAGGTTATGGCAGAAAATGCACCTTCAATCACACATTTTAAAATGTTCCTGCAGACTCACTCTAAGGTCAATTGAAAAAAAAAATAATGAGCACAAAGCTATGATTAAATCCGCCCTAGTTGTTATTCTTGAGCTTCTCATGGGAGCCTCTGGCCTTTAAGGCAGGACCATGGGAGAACATGGAGCATCAGCAGAGCACCACTGAGTACCTGGTGTGGAGAGTGTTGAGGAGGTAAACATGGAAAAGGCGTTGTTCTTGCTCCTCCTGCCTTCATTCACTCAAGAAATAGTCATCAGATGGCTCTAATGTGGGAGATGGGAGAAGAGAATGGCAGCCCACTCCAGCATCCTTGCCTAGAGAATCCCATGGACGGAGGAGCCTGGAGGGCTGTAGTCTGTGGGGCTGCAAAGACTCGGACACGGCTAGCGACTCAACAACAGCCATGCACCGGCCACTGCAAGGGCACTGGGAACACAGATGATCACGAACCGAGGGAAGGCCCTGCTTTCGTGGAACTTACTATCTGGTGGGAGGAGCAGGGTTGGGCGATGGAGGCGGAGAAGGGAGGAGTGTGGAAGGAAGCAAAGGAGGTGGGCAGAGTTAGGCAGAGAATGGAGGCGGCGCAAGGACCACTCAGAGGTTTGGGATCAGGGTCCTGGCAGAAAACACACGGTCCATTCCAGCTGGGAAGTGGAGGAGAGTTTGTAAAGTTAGGAAGGAATGATGCTAAAGCTGAAATTCCAGTACTTTGGCCACCGCATGGGAAGAGTTGACTCACTGGAAAAGACTCTGATGCTGGGAGGGATTGGGGGTAGGAGGAGAAGGGGACGACGGAGGATGAGATGGCTGGATGGCATCACGGACTCGATGAACGTGAGTCTGAGTGAACTCCGGGAGATGGTGATGAACAGGGAGGCCTGGCGTGCTGCGATTCATGGGGTCGCAGAGTCAGACACGACTGAGTGACTGAACTGAACTGAACTGAAGCGAGAGGAATGGTATAATACCCTGGGGTTAGCAGCAGTGGGAGCCCCCTCGAGCCTTAGGCCGAATGATAAAATCGGGAGAGAGCTGATAGGGAGGGAGGCGCGTGTGCTGGGAGCTGCTGTGTCTACATGGTCTCCAGTTAGTGGCAGAGGAGCCTGGCATCCAGCTCTCACGATTCCCAGTCTGGTGTATTTCCCTGCTAGTTTAGATTCCTACGGGTGCTATAACAAAGAACCATAGGCTGGCTGGCCCAAAACAACAGGAATGTATTGTTCCCTAGTTCTGAGGGCTAGAACTAGCTCAAAGTGTCAGCAGGCTTCTTCTTGGAGACGCAGACGTAGACCCTGTTCCACGCCTCTCTCCTAGCTTCTGGTGGTTGCTGGCAGTCCTTGGCTTGCAGCAGAGAACTCTGATCTCGGCCTCCATCATCACATAGCCATCTTCCTTCTGTATCTACCTGTCGCTGTATGTGTCCTCTTCTTAGAAGGACACTAGTCATTTTAAATTTGGGGTTCCCCTTATTTCATTATGACCTGATGTTAACTAACAACATCTGCAATGATCCTGTTTGCAGATAAGGTCATATTCTAAGGTTCCAGGAAGGACATGAATGTGATGTCCCAGTACACCTGCTTCAAAGGTAGAAAACGTTCAATCTGCAAAGTGTCTCTGTCATCATCTCTTCTCCTTCAGGGACCCTTTCATTTAATTTGAATCCCCCATTCCTGCTATATGTTCAGAACATATGGTCTGGTAGCTTACCAGACTGGCAAGTATTTTAGAGTATAATCTAAAAAATCAACTCTTCTGCCATGTAGCCCAGCAATCACACTCTTTGGCACATATCCCGACAAAACTATAGTTTAAAAAGATACATGCACACCTATGCTCTTAACAGCACCATTCACAACAATGGATAAAGAAGATCTAGCGTACCCGCACGATGGAACATTATTCAGCCAACAAGAGAACAAAATGATGCCATTTGCAGCAACATGAATGAACCTAGAGATTACCATACTAAGTGAAATAAGCCAGATAAAGACAAATATATATTACTCATATGTGGAATCTAAAAAGTGATACAATGAACTTATCTCCAAAACATAGACTCGAAGATACAGAAAACAAACATATGGTTACCAAAGAGGAAAGTGGGGAGGGATAAATTGGGAACTTGAAATTAACAGAAATACACTACTATATATAAAGCAGATAAACAACAAGGACCTACTGTATAGTATAGGGAAATATATTCAACATCTTATAATAACATATAAGGGAAAATAATCTGAAAATTACATATATATATATATATATATATATATATAATTTCAGGGTCTAATACCTAATGTTGCAGTGGTTTAGTTGCTAAGTTGTGTGTGACTCTTGCAATCCCATGGACTGTTGCCCACCAGGCTCCTCTATCCATGGGATTCTGCAGGCAGGAATATTGCAGTGGGTTGCCATTTCCTTCTCCAGGGGATCTTCACAACCCAGGAACTGAACCCAGGTCTTCTGCACCGCAGGCACATTCTTTACTGACTGAGCTATCAGGGAAGCCCCAGGGTATTTATATACATATAACTCCAGCAACAGTTAGAACTGGACATGGAAGAACAGACTGGTTCCAAATAGGAAAAGGAGTACGTCAAGGCTGTATATTGTCACCCTGCTTATTTAACTTATATGCAGAGTACATCATGAGAAACACTGGGCTGGAAGAAGCACAGGCTGGAATCAAGATTGCTAGGAGAAATATCAATAACCTCAGATATGCAGATGACCCTTATTACCACCCTTATGGACCAGGGAAAGACTGAAAGCGGGAGGAGGAGACGACAGAGGATGAGATGGTTGAATGGCATCACCGACACGATGGATATGAGTTTGAGTAGGCTGCAGTGTTGGTGATGGACAGGGAAGCCTGGTGTGCTACAGTCCATGGTGTCACAAAGAGTCGGACATGACTGAGCGACTGAACTGAACTGAATTTATATATACATATATACATGCTTCCCCATGGCTCAGTGGTAAAGAATCCACCTGCAATGCAGGAGATGCAGGTTCAATCACTGGGTCAGGAAGATCTCCTGGAGAGGGCATGACAACTCACTCCCGCATTCTTGCCTGGGAAATCCTGTGGACAGAGGAGCCTAGCAGGCAATGGTCCATGGGGTTGCCAAGAGTTGGACATGACTGAAGCAACTAAGCAGGCATGCATATATGTGTATATGTTATGTGTGTGTATATATGTACATATATGTACCTGGATCACTTTGCTATACACCTGTAAATCAACATACTTCAATTAAAAAAAAAACACAAAAAATGAATTATGGATAGACTATAATGGAATACTATATAGCAATGAATTGAGAATGGGCTATACATACAATAACACGGATAAATAATGAGCAAAAGAATACAGACTGTATAATTTTATTTGTGTTAAGTTAAAAACTAGGCAAAATTAAATCACATTGTTTAAGGATGCCTAATCAGACTACATCACTTAAAAGCAAGGAGTGACTTCCTTGGTGGTCCGATGGTTAATACTCTGCAGAGGTCATGGGTTCAATCCCTGGTTGGGGAACTAAGATCCCGCATGCTTGGTGGGGCCTGGGTGGTGGTGGGGGGGTGGGAAAGAATAACACAGAAGTCAGAATAGTAGTTGTGCTGGCCAAGGAGGAGGGATATGACCTGGCAAAAGACACCCCAGAGAGAGGGCTTCTGAGGCGCCAGTAGAGTTGTTTTTATAATAATGTGTTGCTGCTGCTGCTGCTAAGTCGCTTCAGTCGTGTTCGACTCTGTGTAGCCCCATAGACGGCAGCTCACCAGGCTCCCCCATCCCTGGGATTCTCCAGGGAAGAGCGCTGGAGTGGGCTGCCATTTCCTTCTCCAGTGCATGAAAGTGAAAAGTGAAAGTGAAGTTGCTCAGTCGTGCCGACTCTTCGTGACCCCGTGGACTGCAGCCCACCAGGCTCCTCCGTCCAGGGGATTTTCCAGGCAAGAGTGCTAGAGTGGGGTGCCATCGCCTTCTCCAACAGTAATGTGTTACAGTATATTTATGCTGTTAGCACATTTCTGTATGCTTGTTATATTTCACACATACATATGTTTCAAGAGAGAAAGTGGGGAGGACAGCACCTGGGCTTTGGAACCAAATGAGGAAACTACTTAGTAGCTTTTCTGACTTTGAAAGTATTGCAGATAGGGCAAAACGATACAAGAGCCCTCTTGGTGGTGGTGGTGGTTGTAGCCTTTGACTCTGCACCCCATGGCCTTTAGCCTGGCAGGCTCCTCTGTCCATGGGCTTCTCCAGGCAAGAATACTGGAGTGAGTTGCCATTTCCTTCTCCAGGAAGACACTTCTTAGAGAAAGAATATATGAAACAAAAAAATGCAAATCGCCCTTTAAGAAAGGAATTATTCTTTAATTGAAGGGGAACTGAAAAAAAAATACTGGAATATAAAAGACTTTTATTTATGCAGCTGTCGTGCTATAAAATATTTTAGTTTGTGTTGTTAATGAAACTGGATTTACAACCCAGTAAACCAAACAAAGAGCTTATGTTTAGCTGATTAAGCAGCTGAGGTTAAAATCTGCTCAACTTTTTTTCCACGTTTTTTTTTATTCGGTGTAAAAAGGTATTGGCTCTCTGACTGTGAAATTGCTCTAATACAAGACTGTCTTTACTGATTTGAAAGGCAAACTTCTATCTTTGTGAAATCTGCTCCATACAAGTTCTACATACAAGGAGAAGTTCTAATGATGGTAATAATAGCTTGTACAAAGAATTCCAATTAGGAACCAAGCAGTTCTTTAGGCAGTTTGTAGTTGCTAAAATATTCGGGCATGACACTATCATCCGTCGATGACTTCCTTACTTAGTGATACAAGAACAGATTCCAGGGTCATCTGGAATTTTTCCGGCTTGAACCCTGAAGCCTCGGTTATTTCCAAGGTGACCTGGGTTCTTTAAATAGAGAATGGTATTTAGAAGCCAAGATCTAGGCTTGCTTATTGCTACTGGTGTATCATTGTTTTTAGGCCCTCTCAGCAGACAGGATTGGGAAACACACAGGATAAGGAAAGACACATTTTTATACCTATCTCTATTTTTAAAAAACATATTTATTCTGCTGTGTCTAGTCTTAGCTGCGGCACATGAGGTCTCCACTGTGGTGTGAGGATGCTCTAGTTGCGCACAAGGGCTTGGCTGCTCCACAGCAAGTGGGTCTCAGTTCCCCAACCAGGGACCCTTGCCCTGGAAGGCCCATACTTAAGCACTAGCCCACCCTCTCTCTGTTAAATACAATGAATTATACTAATACTCTCAGTGCCAATCCAACAGCAAAAAAATTTTTTCAAGCTTTTTCCATGTTTGTAACTCCCTGCTCCAGCATTGAGAAATCTATTTTTAATCATTTTGAGTATAACTAAATTTATATTGAGTGTATTGCTGAGGTTTTTTTGTACTGATGTTCCTAAAAAAATTTTTTTCCTCACTTGATCTTTTTTCTCCAAAAACTATAAAAACTCCAGAGTCTTCATTGATTTTATTCATTCAACCAACATTTATTCATCAAACATACACTATGTGTCACATAAGGATCTAGGGCTGGGGATGCCGCAGTGAGCAAAGCATCATATTGGGAGAGGAACCGCGGAAAGAGAATCACAGATACAAACTAGGAAAAAGCTGGAATCTGAACCCAGACAGCCTGGCTCCAGAATTCACGCTCTACCATCTGCCTCTGATTGCTTCCGTAATTTGCTCTTGGCCTTCTACAAAAGTTTACAACCCTCTTGAATCCAATAAATGCGTCTGTTAGCTTCTAAATCCACTGAGCGCAGAGCCTTGTGCATCTTCCATGTTACCTAATGTCTCTGAGACTCAGTTTCCAAATCCTTGAAAATTAAGATACTAAAACCACTTGCTGTGAGGATAAATGAAATTACATGAGTTGCCTGGTGCTATCTGCGGCACATGAGAGGGATGCGGTGAAGTTAATTTTCCTTTTCTTTTTCAACACAAACACTGCACCACAAAATTCCCCCAGGAAAGAGACTCTGTTTTCTCTAACTTAATCAATCACTTATATACTCATTCTTACATCCATTCAAAAAGCAGTTATTGAAAATCAATATATACTAGGCTCCTGGCTGTCAGGGATACAGAAATGACACAGGCCCATTCTTAAGGAGCTCACAGTCACATCCAGGAGTCATACGAACAAGTACCACACAATCTGATATGCAGCTCAGATGAGAACTGGATGAAGAGAGGTCATGGAAGGCTTCCTGAAAGGAGGGCCCCTGTCACAGCAAGGACTACTCAAACAGTCTGCTCTGAAGGATGCCAAGAACAAGCGAATAAGCAAATGCGTGAGTGAATTCAATTCAGCTCGAAAAATATTTCTGAGAAGCTGCTACTGTCCGAGGCCCTGTGCTCTGAACTGGGAGTGTGCAGATGAGCGAGGGGCAACCAGGCCCTTGAGGAGCTTCTAGTTTTAGTGGCAGATACAAGTATCTATCAACAGGGGCTTCAGGACAACATAGAGACTCCGTGGGCCAGGGGAGCTCCTGCCGCAGCACGGAGGTGGAGGGAGGCTCCAGGCTGTATTAGTGGATGCAGAGGGTCTCTAGGTTTCCTGAAATGAACTCACTGAAGCTTGAATATAACCAGTAGATGAATAGGGGTCACTGACAGCTTCTAATCACAGGAATGAAAATGAAGTGTTAGTCACTCGGTCGTGTCTCTTTGCGATCCCATGGACCGTGGCCCGCCAGACTCCTCTGTCCATGGAATTCTCCAGGCAAGGCTACTGGGAGTCGGTAGCCATTCCCTTTTCTAGGGAATCTTCTCCACCCAGAAATCCAACCTGGGTCTCTCCCACTGCGGGCAGATTCTTTACCCCCTGAACCACCAAGGAAGCCCCATAGGAGGAACAGAAGGATTAAATCTGTATTTGTTGGTAGGCTAGAAGAAGGAAACGGGAAGGGAAAACTGAAGGACCCTGGCAAAGAGGCTGAATTATGAACAGGCAGGTTGATCAGAAGACAGAATTTCACAATGCTTGCTATTACTTAGGGAGACTATGTAAAGAGGATTGACGGCACGCCAATGAACCAGTACTCCGAGCAGCTGCGAGAGGAAGCAACCGGCAATGGCCCTCTAAAGAGAAGAGTCAGAGGAGCAGATTTCGCAGAGACTGGTATCCTGGGAGCCAAATGAACAAAGAGAAGGCAGCGACAAGGAGGATCGAGAACCGGAAAGCGGCTGCGTCCAGTGCCGTACAGAGGTCACAGGCGTCCCCTGGTTTGGCAGAAGTGACCTTTGCCTGGGCAATTTCTGTGCTAAGAGGGACGGCGGCAGCTCCACGGCAATAAATGAGGGAACGCGGGAGGAGAAACGAAGAGACCCTAGCGCGGTGTCCTCACTCGCCCTGGGGAATTTCCAAGGCCAGAGTCGGGAGCTGGTGTAGTGAGAGGAACCTTCCCAGACAGGGCTGTGGATGCCGCCTAGGAAACCTGTCTGCCTCGCAACCCTTAGGTAGGCGCAGCTCCAAGGTCAGGGTCACCTCAGGCCTCCGCCACCCGTCACCTTGACGACCAACTGCCAAAAAAAAAAAAAAAAAACACCCAAAACCCGGAAAGAACGGAAGTCGTCAGGTCATCTCGCGATATCTGGTGCGCCGGCGCCGTCAGCCTTCCGGGCTCGGGCCCGGCGGCCGGCTATCGCGAGACTTGCCTGGGGGCGGTGGGGGAGGGCTCTGAGCGCGGGGCCCGACGGTCCGGAGAGCTGGAGCCGCTGCTGCTGGCGGGGGAACATGTCGGAGTCAGAGCTCGGCCGGAAGTGGGACCGGTGCTTGGCAGACGCCGTCGTGAAGATAGGTGAGGGGCTCCTCGTCGTGTCCGGCGGGCGCCGCCGGGAGCCGAGTCGTCGGCTCCAGGGCCCGCTCACTGGGAGGGTGGAGGAGACGCCCCGTGAGAGGTCCACTCGGGGGGTGAGAGGTCAGGCCGTGCGGCCTGTTCCAGCCACTCACGCCGGGGCTCGGGCCCCCCGGGGCCCCGGTCACTTGAGCGGGCTGGGGGACACGGGCCTTAGGAGCCTGGGGGCGCTGCCCGAAGTGGGAGGGGTGCAGCTGCCGCAGCCCCGACGAAGTGGGGGTCGCGTCGGCAGGCGGCCGGAGAGTTGCGGGGCCCTGCGAGTGGAAGCTGCGTGTGCAGGGGCCAGGGGCTGGGGGTTCTCCCTGGGGTCACGGCTCTCTGAGGCCACGTTCCTCCCCTGCTGAATCAAACGTGCCTGTCGAGAAGGTCATCTGCAACCTTTTGTAGATTCTGCCAGGCCTCACGTGGGTCGCTGCCATTCCCAACTTGGAACCTGATTTATCAGCCTCGGAGTAGTTTGAGGCTGAAAGCGGGGGCGTGAGTGCTGCTCATCTGGAAGGAGACTCGACTTGGAAAGTTAAGCCGATTGGTCCCTTTTGCGCCCGTCTTGTCACTCCTGTAGGCTTTTCACATGCGCTCCG
The DNA here is from genome assembly GCA_006408675.1 of Madoqua kirkii. Classification (NCBI taxonomy): domain Eukaryota; kingdom Metazoa; phylum Chordata; class Mammalia; order Artiodactyla; family Bovidae; genus Madoqua; species Madoqua kirkii. The sequence goes on from SJYC01078755.1 coordinate 21,261, forward strand.
TGGCGAGCAGACTAAAGGCAGTGCTCGGAGGGGAGTTCAGTCTTTCAGTCGTGTCCGACTCTTTGCGACCCTGTGGACTGCAGCACGCCAGGCCTCCCTGTCCGTTGCCAACTCCCGGAGTTTATCAGACTCAGGCCCATCGAGTTGGTGATGCCATCCAACCATCTCATTCTCTGTCGTCCCTTTCTCCAGCCTTCAGTCTTTCCCAGCATCAGGGTCTTTTCTAAGGAGTCAGTTCTTCGCATCAGGTGGCCAGAGTATTGAGAGTTTCAGCTTCAGCATCAGTCCTTCCAGTGAGTATTCAGGACCAGTTTCCTTTAGGATGGACTGGTTGGGACTTGGAACCTGATTTATCAGTCTCATAGTAGTTTCAGGCCTGAAAGCAGCCTGGTCATCTGGAAGGAGAATTGCCTGCCGAATGGTCCCTTTTGAGCCCATCTTGCCACCTGGTGTAGCCTTTTAACATGTGCTCCGTGAGGACACAGACTGTGAAGTCAGTGCTGGGAGTGGAGAGGAAAACTCGTTTGCTGAGTGCCAGGCTCTGCTCAGTGTGCAGCTTAAGTGAAGGAATGTGGTCAGGGCCTGGTGGTGGTTTCATTGCTCAGTCGTGTCCGACTCTTTGTGATCCCATGGACTGTAGCCCGCCTGGCCTCTCTGTCTATGAGATTTACCAGGAAAGAACACTGGAGTGGGTTGCCATGCCCTCCTCCAGGAGGCTTTCCTGACCCAGGAAACCTGGGTCTTCTGCATTGCAGGCAGAATCTCCACCAACTGAGCTATGAGGAAAGACCATTGATCAGGGCCTAATCAATGGCAAAGTTGGGAATTTAACCCAGGTGTTTTGGCTTCACGCCCCATGCTTTTCTTCAATACTTGATTACCTGAATTTGATATTTTTGTATGAAAATCTTGAGTATTTAAGAGGATTTAGGATTGTGCTCTTGAATGAAAATATTGGAAAATAAATAAAACTGTAAGCAGGGATGTTTCCTGGTTTATTCACTGTTGTAGCTTTAGCCCCCAGAAGAGTACTTAATAAAAAATGTTGAGAATGAGTCAGTAAGTGAATTTATCGCAGCTTTCAGTTCACCACTTACCAGCTGTGTGACTTGGGGCAAGTTATTTAACCTCTCTGTGCCTGCTTCCTAATTTGTATTGAGTAAATTGGCCATAATATTATTACTGTCTTACAGAGTTGTTTTGAGGATTAAATGAGTGAGTTTATGTAGAGGCTTAACTGTGAAATGGGGATTAAGAGACAGATTTACCTAAAAAACTGTTAGCAGGGATGTTTCCTGGTTTATTCACTGTTGTAGCTTTAGCCCCCAGAAGAGTACTTAATAAAAAATGTTGAGAATGAGTCAGTAAGTGAATTTATCGCAGCTTTCAGTTCACCACTTACCAGCTGTGTGACTTGGGGCAAGTTATTTAACCTCTCTGTGCCTGCTTCCTAATTTGTATTGAGTAAATTGGCCATAATATTATTACTGTCTTACAGAGTTGTTTTGAGGATTAAATGAGTGAGTTTATGTAGAGGCTTAACTGTGAAATGGGGATTAAGAGACAGATTTACCTAAAAGGATGGTGAATGTCGAAGGACAGAAAAGTATACAAGGTATTTGCGCAATGCCTGGCACTTACTATGTAGTCAGTAAATAGTGATAGTAATAATTGTTGATGTATTACGCCACTGATGATCAGGCTTCTCAGGTGGCTCAGTGGTAATCTGCCTGCCCATGTAGGAGACGCAGGAGACATGGGTTTGATCACTGGGTTGGGAAGATCCCCTGGAGGAGGAAATGGCAGCCCACTCCAGTATTCTTGCCTGGAGACTCCCATGGACAGAGGAGCCTGGAGGGCTACACTCGATGGGGTCGCAGAGCTGAACTGACTGAGTGACTGAGCATGCACACACACAGATGATCACCTGGGGCGGTGAGTAGCGTGTGTCATTGGTGAGTGGGACATTGTGGGGCTGGGGGCATACCAGATGGAATCATTAAGTGAAGCGTGGAGTGATGCTCAGCTGTGTCCGAGCCTTTGCGACCCCGTGCACTATACAGTTCGTGGAATTCTCCAGGCCAGAATACTGGAGTGGGGAGCCTTTCCCTTCCAAGGGGATCTTCAGGGATCGAACCCAGGTCTCCCCGAGTTGCAGGCGGATCCTTTACCAGCTGAGCCACAAGGAAGCCCAAATGAAGTGTGGTGATACGTAATTACAAATGAAAATTAAAATGAGTTATTCCAGTTCTTTGCTGTAGAGCTGTTACCATAAATCAGGTAAGTGCAGTGGTAGGCTGGGAGAGATGGGCCTTTAGCAGAGCTTTGGACTTGGATAGTTAGGGGGAGTGGAAGAACTTGCGCAAAGGCTGGTTAAATGTTTATGGAGGAGGAAACAGGCACGGAGAGGTTTGGCTAGAAGTGAGGAGCTGAGGTTAGCTCCCTGGGGTTCCGATTGCAGCACCCACTCCTCCCTAAAGAAGGCTGGCTTGAGTGGAGTCAGAGTTGTGAAATCTCTTAGGGAGATTCTACTTTTTCTTGAAGCTTTTTGAGTTGCCTTTTGCTTTTTCACATGCATTCTGCATATTCAACACCTCTGTCTTAAAAATCTGTTTTTTTCTGCTCCCAGGGCAGTAAGTTGAGGCTGGTGGGCCACGGTGAGCTAGTTAGCACATACATGCTGAGCTGCAGGCCAGCCAGTGGGCAAGTGGAGGAGCAGAAGGCCTTTCACTGCCCCTAATGGGGAACTGATGTGATGTGAGTGGAATTTCGGTATGATTGTTCTGGCAGGGTTTTATACAGAACAAATCAGAGTAGAGAAGGCTGCACATATGCCGTTAAAAGTCTGAACTGTTAGACCAGAAAAGTGGGTATATTCGAGAAACTTCACAATCTTCCCTCCATTTATGGAATGGAGATAGTAATACCCACGTCCTAGGCCAGCACAGTGCCAAGTACATACCAGGAACTTAATAAATGCTGTTTTCTTTATCTTCTCTCCAACTGGGTTAACTTTGCCACTTTCCGTTTCTTATAGTAAGGATGACTCCAAGGTTAGAACTTGGTTGGTGTCATTGATCAGAAACTGGCCGTAAAGCAGGAGGGGTGCAGGTGCGCCTCACTCCACTCAGTTGCATCTGGGTCTTGTAAACTGACCGTGTGAGGTGGCAGGAGAGAGCCTGGAGGGAGAGGCGAAGCTCATAATTTCGGTGATTTTTCTCCTTCCATGGTTGGATCTGTTTGAGAATGATAATGAGGTTGAGAGGAAATCTTTTAAAAAGGGTTTTATTTAGGTATTTTGGCTGCGCAGGGTCTTCATTGCTGCGTGGGCTTCTCGCGGTTGCGGTGAGCAGGGGCTGCTCCCTAGCTGCGGCCTGGGGGCTCCTCCTGCAGCGCCTCCTCCTGCGGAGCCGGGCTCCAGGGCGTGCGGGCGCCGGTGGTATCGGCACGTGGGCTCGAGCTCTAGAGCGCAGGAGTTGTGGCGCGCGAGCTGAGTTGTGGCTGCTGGCGGCTTCCCGGATCATGGGTCGAACCCACGTCTCCTGCACTGGCGGGCGGACTCCTTACTACTGAACCGCCAGGGAAGCCCCACGAAAAGGTTTTTAATTTTGACGGAGAAGCTGAGTTCAGATTTCGAGGCGATATCCCTTAAGGAATGGACTTCGAATAAGGGTACCTGAGAAATGCAGAGTGGATGTGTGATTCTGGGAGGCTTCCGTCTAAGAGGATTGAGACTGGGGGATGAAGGCTCTTCTGTCGTGAGTGTTTTAGTGCTTATTCCTGTAGGCATTGAGATTGTAGAACTCTTGACACCTCTGTGGCTGCCTGCTTTTCTGGCACTTCAAAATGGAGAGGGAGACTCAGGGAGTGGCAGCCTGCCATAAGATAGAGGTTTGGTAGAAGACGTAGGTAGGGAAGAAGGGCCAAGGCAGGCCGTCAGCTGCATGTGGATAATTTCGTATTTTCTGCCTTGAAAAGGACTGAAGGGAGGCCACGGGGAACCGACAGCTCCCTTGGTGAGCTCTGCTCCGTTTGGCACCTTTTACCTAAGTATTTTCGGTCTTCTCCCACTGGTTTGCTGGAAAATGAATGTTTTATTATTAAAAAAAAAAA
>SJYC01078756.1:0-23749 GCA_006408675.1 Madoqua kirkii
CCCCCAGTGAGCGCCCTGTGCTGTGCCGCAGGTTCCCACTAGCTGTTTTGCACAGGGTAGAGTGAAAAATCGGAGAAGGCAGTGACACCCCACTCCAGTACTCTTGCCTGGAAAATCCCAGAGATGGAGGAGCCTGGTGGGCTGCAATCCATGGGGTCGCAAAGAGTCGGATACACTGAGCGAATTCACTTTGACGCTTCACTTTCATACATTGGAGAAAGGAATGGCAACCCACTCCAGTGTTCTTGCCTGGAGAATCCCAGGGACGGGGGAGCCTGGTGGGCTGCCGTCTCTGGGGTCACACAGAGTCGGACACGACTGAAGCCACTTAGAAGCAGCAGAGTGAAAAATGACTTTTCATTGCTCATGTGTAGCCTAGATATTGTACAGCTGAGTTAAAGAGCTCTCGTAAGGATGTACTTTAGGCACAGGTTTTTTAAAAAAACTGTTCTTCAAAGGTTTACTCTGAACCTTGAGTATTGTCCTATAGTAAGAGCTATTTTTTTAAAAATAAATATTCCCTCCCTTTCCTATCATAGGGAAAGCAATTTTATTTCTCCCATATTCTGAATGTAAAATACCTATTTATTTGTGTGTAATAGGAGTGTGTGGGGTAGAAAAGTTCTGATGCGGTCTGACCTGGTGTATTGAGCCTGTTGAGTCAAGGAGGCAGCACTCACACCTCCCTGTCGCAGGCGCAGTAGGCCGCTGTTCATTGCACTCTGTTTCTGCCGTCTTTCTCATCCCTTTCTCTCCCTTGCTCCCTCTCACATGTCTGCCTCTCCCGGGGGCCTCCATGCTCATTCCCGCTACTGCCAGCCCTGTGCACTGTCTAGTTTATCCATCGCATCACTAGTTTTTCTTAATAGCACGTGTCACCATCTGAAATTTGCAGTCTGTTTCTTTCCTTGATTGTCCCCCCCCCACCCTAGAGTGTAAGCTTCACGAGAGTCAGAGACTCTTTTGTTCACTGTTGATCCCCAGCCCCTGGCATATAGGAGGCATACAATAATTACTGTTAAGTGAATGACATCCACGCTGAAAATTTTGTAGACTCTATTCTCTGCCCATACTTGCTACCCAGTATGTTTATTAACTGAATGAATTAGCTCTTAAATTTTAAAAGTCCAAGTAAGGTCGATTTCATATGAATTTCTGCCAGTTCACACTTTGATCACATGTGCTTGTACTCTTAGAACTTTTACCAACTTTTTAAATTTCATATGGGCATGTAAATTAGGGTCAGTAATCTTAATAGTGAAGCAGTATTAGAGATATTTGGGACTAGTCAACATAGAAACGTAAACCAGAGAGCACTTTTTTATTTAAACAAGGAGAGGGTGGTGTTGGTTTAAGTGGTAGTGCCAAAGCCTTATTGCAGGAAATGAAAAGGGAGTGAAGAACATTTTATGAATAGCATGTTCCGTTAGTTTTATGTGAATGCATTATTAACAGTTTCTGCTAATTTTATGGATTCATTTTTATCAGATTTATTGAATGCTCTGGCTTTCTTCTGCACTTGGCTCACGGGCTGTGGCATTTGTTTTTCTTGTACATTCTGAGTGGTTAGTCTGGTGTGCGCCCTCGTGAATAGGATGCCCGTTTCGCGCCTGAGCCTGGCAGCCATGCACAGTGGCTCAGAGGCTGGGACGGGGCTGACGCCCTCACCTGTGCCTGTCACTCTCGACTGGACAGGAGGGTCTATTTTTTCTTTCCCAGTGACAGTGAGATTCTAGGAGATGAGAAAAATTAGGGTTATGAGACGTATGGCGGTCCTTCCTCACAAGCTGAGAATTTCTAAGCCCTGAAATTTTAAGTCAGGCAGTGTGGTCGTTGCCTTCAGCTCACTTTTGGGCGCAGAAGGCCGTGCTGGCAGACGGTGACCTCGTGACCACGTTGTTCCTTGCGGCAGGGGCCAGGGCCCCAGATTTGCTGGGGGAAGCTCTGAGGAAAGTCTCCTTCCGGCACTGCATGACGCATTTGGAGGCCAGACTCCTGTGTCCATGGAACTTCCCAGGCAAGAATGCTGGAGTGGGTTGCCGTTTCCTCCTCCAGGGCATCTTCCTGACCCAGGGATTGAACCTGGTCTTCTGCATTGCGGCAGACTCTACCATCGGAGGCACGAGGGAGGCCCGTTTGGAGGCCTGCGGGACCCTTAACCTGCCTTGAAAAGCTGTCGCGCTGGCTGTGGTTCCTCCTCCCCGCCATTTCACCCCACTGTGAGACCAGAGTAAGGAATGTCTAGCACCTAGTCCACGTATGGGCTGGGAAACCCAGGAGAGGAAAGAGACATCTTGCCTGTGAAAGGGGTTTCCCAACACCCTAACTTTCCTGAAAAAGGCTGTCCTTGGAGGCATTAAGCACAAGGGAAAATGCGCACCTTGGACATTTATAGGCAGCCCCTAGAATGTATTCCTTTTAATGGACTATGATAGCTTTCACATACTTTTCTTTTGCTTGATTTTTTGCATTAGAAATAAAAGTACCATTGAGGACCTCTCTGTGCCTTAGTTTCCTCAGTTATAGTGATAGCTGTTACAGTAAGGATAAAGTGAGATAACCTTTGCAGAGCACTTGGTAGATTACCAAATACTTGATAAATACTTGCTGCAGACATTGAATGAAGGATAGCAATCATAACTTAAAATAATGAACACATTTGCTCTGAGTGTGAACACTGCGGGTGGTATGGAATTCTGACATCATTATTTCAGTTTATATATGTAATAGTAATTATTAATGTATATGTCCCCAAACAATTTAATACCAGGCATTGTGGAAAGTCCCACCCTTCTGAGGAATATGAAAAGCAGGTGGTGACACTGGAGTTCAATCTTAGAGAACATGTGGGTGTTCAGTAGGCGGAATGGGTGGAGGTCTGTATTTCAGGCTCAAGCAATCATAACTTAAAATAATGAACACATTTGCTCTGAGTGTGAACACTGCGGGTGGTATGGAATTCTGACATCATTATTTCAGTTTATATATGTAATAGTAATTATTAATGTATATGTCCCCAAACAATTTAATACCAGGCATTGTGGAAAGTCCCACCCTTCTGAGGAATATGAAAAGCAGGTGGTGACACTGGAGTTCAATCTTAGAGAACATGTGGGTGTTCAGTAGGCGGAATGGGTGGAGGTCTGTATTTCAGGCCTCAGAAACTGTCCGGGAAAAGACCCAGAGGAGAGAGAGGCTTTGGCTCCTTCCGGGAATGATGATAATGACTGCGGTTTATTGAGCACTTGGTGTGTACCACACAGTGTGATAAGCTTGGAATATTATCTCATTTAATCATCATAATGTTGTGAGGTGTTTTCCCCTAATTTTTATTATTGTGACAAAATGCATATAATGAGATTTACCATCTAATGGGACAGGTAAATTAGGAGTTTGAGATTAACATATATACATATTACTATATACAGTATAGTATATACAACAAGATCTTACTGTATGGCACAGGGAAATATATTCAATATCATGTAATAACCTATAATGGAAAAGAATCTGAAAACACACACATATGTATAAAACTGAATCACTTTGCTATATACCTGAAACTAACACAACATTGTAAATCAACTATGCCTCAGTAAAAAAAATTTTTTTAAATTTTAATATAAATAAAGAACTTGAAGTTTACCATCTTAAGCAACTTTAAGTGTACCGTTCAGTTCAGTCGCTCAGTCGTGTCTGACTCTGTGCGACACCATGAATTGCAGCAGGCCAGTCTTCCCTGTCCCATCACCAACTCCCAGAGTCCACCCAAACTCTCGTCCATCGAGTCGGTGATGCCATCCAGCCATCTCATCATCTGTTGTCCCCTTCTCCTTCTGCCCCCAATCCCTCCCAGCATCAGTCTTTTCCAATGAGTCAACTCTTCCCATGAGGTGGCCAAAGTACTGGAGTTTCAGCTTTAACATCATTCCCTGCAAAGAACACCCAGGGCTGATCTCCTTCAGAATGGACTGGTTGGATCTCCTTGCAGTCCAAGGGACTCTCAAGAGTCTTCTCCAACACCGCAGTTCAAAAGCATCAATTCTTCGGCGCTCAGCTTTCTTCACAGTCCAACTCTCACATCCATACATGACCACAAGAAAAACCATAGCCTTGACTAGATGGACCTTAGTCGGCAAAGTAATGTCTCTGCTTTTGAATATGCTGTCTAGGTTGGTCATAACTTTCCTTCCAAGGGGTAAGCATCTTTTAATTTCATGGCTGCGGTCACCATCCGCAGTGATTTTGGAGCCCCCCAAAATAAAGTCTGACACGGTTTCCACTTTTTCCCCATCTATTTGCCATGAAGTGATGGGACCAGATGCCATGATCTTCGTTTTCTGAATGTGGAGCTTTAAGCCAACTTTTTCACTCTCCTCTTTCACTTTCATCAAGAGACTCTTTAGTTCTTCACTTTCTGCCATAAGGGTGGTGTCATCTGCATATCTGAGGTTATTGATATTTCTCCTGGCAGGCTTGATTCCAGCTTGTGCTTCTTCCAGCCTAACGTTTCTCATGATGTACTCTGCATATAAGTTAAATAAGCAGGGTGACAGTATACAGCCTTGACGGACTCCTTTCCCTGTTTGGAACCAGTCTGTTGTTCCATGTCCAGTTCCGACTGCTGCTTCCTGGCCTGCGTGCAGGTGTCTCAGGAGGCGGGTCGTGATGGTGTTAGGCGCGTTCCCCGTGCTGTGCGGTTGGTACCGTCGTCCGCCTCCCTGGTGCTTCATCGTGTGGCGCTCGCCCTCTGCCCGTCACCAGTGACTCCTCTCAGCCCGGCCCCTGGTAGCCGCCGCTCTGTTTTCTGTCTCTGTGATCTTGACTCTTAACTACCTCGTGTCGCTAACTGGAATCTTACAGTCTTTGTCTTTTTGAGATTGGCTTATTTTGTGTTAAGAGCTTCCCTGGTGGCTCAAATGATAAAGAATCTGCCTGCAGTGTGGGAGACCCAGGTTCAGTCCCTGGGTTGAGAAGATCCCCTGGAGAAGGGAATGTCTTCTACCCGCTCAGGATTTTTGCTGGGAGAATTCCATGGAAAGAGGAGCCTGGCAGGCTACAGTTCGTGGCATCGCAAAGAGCTGGACATGACTGAACGACTCACACTTTTCCCACTTCACGTTAAAGTGCTGCACTCAGTATGTCAGCCAGTTTGGAAAGCTCAGCAGTGGCCACAGGGCTGGAGAAGGTCAGTTTTCATTCCAGTCCCAGAGAAGGGCACTGCCAAAGGATGTTCAAGCCAGCGTCCAGTCACACTTGCTCCACATGCCAGCAAGGCCACGGCCAAAGCCATTCCAGATAGGGTGCGGCAGCACAGGACCGCGAGCTGCCGCGTGTGCCAGCTGGGTTTTGAAGAGGCAGAGAGACCAGAGATCAAATGGCCATCGTTTGTTGGATTGTGGAGAAATCAAGGCAGTTCCAGAAAAGCATCTTCTTCGTTGACTATGCTAAAGCTTTTGGCTATGTGGATCACAACAAACTGGAAAATTCTTAAAGAGATGGGAGTACCAAACCACCCTGCTTGTCTCCTGAAAAACCTGTATGTGGGTCAAGAAGCAAAGTTAGAACCAGACATGGAACAGCTGTCTGATTCTGAATTAGGAAAGGAATGTGTCAAGGCTGTGTGTTGTGACCCTGCTTATTTAACTTCTGTACAGCATACATCATGGGAAATGTCAGGCTGGATGAATGACAAGCTGGAATCAAGATTGCCGGGAGAAAGATCAATAACCTCAGGTATGCAGATGATACCACTCTAAAGGCAGAAAGAGGAACTAAAGAGCCTCTTAATGAGAGTGAAAGAAGAGAGTGAAAAAGCTGGCTTAAAGCTCAATATTCAGAAAACTAAGATCATGGAATTCAATTCCATCACTTCATGGCAAATAGATAGGGAAAAAGATTTTATTTTCTTGGGCTGCAGAATCACTGCAGATGGTGACTGCAGCCACGAAATTAAAAGACCCTTGCTCCTTGGAAGGAAAACAATGACCAACCAGGACAGCACATTAAAAAGCAGAGACATCACTTTGCCTGCAAAGGTCCGTTCATTCACAGCTATGGTTTTTCCAGTAGCCATATATGGATATGAGAGTTGAACCATAAAGAAGGCTGAGCGCTGAGGAATTGATGCTTTTGAATTGTGATGTTGGAGAAGACTCATGAGAGTCCCTTGGACTAAAAGGAGATCCAACCAGTCACTCGTTAAGGAAATCAACCCTGAATATTCATTAGAAGGACTGATGCTGAAGCTGAAGCTCTAGCACTTTGGCCACCTGATGCAAAGAGCTGTTTCGGCATCCTGGGAAAGATGGAAGGCAAAAGGAGAAAGGGACAGCACCGGATGAGATGGTTGGATGGCGTCACCGACTCAGTGAAGATGAATCTGAGCAAACTCGAGATAGTGGCACACAGAGAAGCCTGTGCCGCAGTCCACGATGCCTCCGAGCGCCGGACACAACTTAGTGACCCAGCGGCGGTGGCAGTTCTGCTGTGAAGGGTTTGCGGATCTGCCGTACTATTTTCCACAGTGGCTGCACCATTTTATATTCTTAGCAGCACTGCACGTGAGTCCCAGTCTCTTCCATCCTCAGCGATACTTGTTTTCCTTAAAAATCTGTTGTATAGTAGCCGTCATAATCGGTGTCGTGTAGCATCTTATTGTAACTTTGATCTGCGTTTCTCTAATAATTAGTGATGGTGAGTGCATCTTTTTTATGGGGTTGGCCACTTGTGTATCTTTGGAGAAATGTCTGTTTGAGTCCTTTGTCCATTTTTGAATTGTTATTATTGCATTTAGGATTTCTCTATATATTCTTATATTAATCCCTTATCAGATCTATGATTTACAAATATTTTCTCCTGTGTATGTGGGATACCTTTTGCCTCTGCTCTTATCTTTTGGTATACAAAATTTAAAAATTTTTATGATGTCCAGTTTGTCAGTTTTTCTTGATTGCTTTTGGTGTCTCAGCAGCAAAAAGTCCCCTCTATTTCTCCTCTACTCTCATGCTCATGGTTCCCCTTAACATTGGGTGTATGGGTATTCCACACCAGGCTATTCTGACACTAGCTGGGTGACCCATAGCACAATTCAATTTTGACACTAACAAGGCAGCACAGAACCTCTGGGCTCAAGGCTTAAGTCCCCTGAGAGTCTCCCTTCAGATGCCAGTCACAGGTCCAGGTTGTTACCGGTGCTTTTGACTGGCTGTGAATCAGAGGTTCCCGTGCTTCCCTCCTCGTCATCAATAACTTGTTAAAAGTAGCTCACAGAACTCGGGAAAACAGTTTACTTGCTGCTTGGCTTCCCTCATAGTTCAGGTGGTAAAGAATCTGCCTGCAGTGCAGGAGACCTGGGTTCGTGTTCCTGGGTCAGGAGGATGCCCTGGAGAAGGAAATGGCAACCCACTCCAGTGTTGTAGCCTGGAAAATCCCATGGACAGAGGAGCCTGGTGGGCTACAGGCCATGGGGCTACAAGAGTCGGACACGACTTAGTGGCTAAACCACCACCACTGGATTACCAGTTTATTACCAAGGATACTGAAGAATAGGAATACACAGCCAGTTGAAGAGACGGCTTTGGCGAGGTCCCGGAGGGTCCCAGCACAGGCGTTTCTGGGTGCGCCTCCCTCCTAGATGCATTCGCCATCCTGGAAGCTTTTAGAGCCCCATACTTCTCAGGTTCTTCAGACACTTCATCATGAAGCCATGATTAACCATTAACTCAATCTCCAACCCCTCTCCCCTTCTTGGAGGCTGAGGGGTTGGGCTGAAAATTCCAAGGGTGGCCTGGACTTTCTGGTGGTCAGCTCTCATCTTGAAGCTATGCAGGAGCCCACCAGGAGTTGCCTCATTATAGCAAAAGACATGTCTATCGCCCAGGAAGTTCTGAGCAATTAGGAGCTCTCTGCCAGAAACTGGAGGCACAGACCAGTGTATTTATAGATATTTTTCTATGATTTCATATCCCAGAAATCACTGCCACATCCAGTGTTGTGACACTTCTGTCTTTTGTATTTTTTTGCGTGTGGATATCTAATTTTCCCAGGACCGTTTGTTGAAAAGGCAGACCTTTCCCCACTGAACAGTTTTGGTACTCTTGTCAAAAATCATTTGACCATTTGTGTTCTTGTTGTGATCTGTAGCCCTTCAGGCTTCTCTGTCCATGGCATTTTCCAGGCAGGTATACTGGAGTGGGTTGCCATTTCCTGCTCAGGGGGTCTTCCTGGCCCAGGGATAGAACCCACGTCTCCTGAATCTCCTGCATTGTAGGCAGACAGATTCTTTCACCCCTGGGTCACCTGGGAAGCCTTGACCGTATGTGCAGGGGTTATTTCTAGGCTTTCTGGTCCACTGATCTCTCTGTCTTCATGCCAGTACTACACTGTGTTGGTTGGTGGTTTTGTTTTTACTGTGCTGTTTGACTTATAGGATCTTAGTTCCTCCACCAGAGGTTGAACCCAAGCCCATCAGGGAAAGTGCTAAATCCTAACCACTGGACTTCTAGGGAATTCCCAGTACTGTGCTGTTTTTATAACTGTAGCTTTGTAGTAGGGCTTCCTGGGTAGCTCAGCTGGTAAAGAATCTGCCTGCTATGCAGGAGACCCCAGGTCAAATCCTGGGTGAGGAATTTCCCCTGGAGAAGGAATAGGCTACCCACTCTAGTATTCTCGGGCTTCCCTGATGGCTCAGACGGTAAAGAATCTGCCTGCAGTGTGGGAGACCCGGGTTCGATCCCTGAGTTGGGAAGATCCCCTGGAGGAGGGCATGGCAACCCACTCCAGTGTTCCTGCCTGGAGAATCCCCGTGGACAGAGGAGGCTGGTGGGCTACAGTCCACCGGGTTTCAAGAGTCGGACATGTATGAGTGTCTAAGTACAACACAACACAGCTTTGTAGTAAGTTTTGAAATCAGAAAATTTGTCTACTGGTTTGTTCTTTTCATGATTATTTGGCTGTTCGGGGTCCCTTGAGATTCCATATGAATTTTAGGATGGGTTTCCTGTTTCTGTAGAAAATGTTGAACGTTTGATTTCAGAAAGAACCCTGCAGTGGCATGAGGAGAGTGAACTGGGAAGGGCAGAGAGGGCAGGCACGGGCTAGTGCACTATTGCAAAGCCACGCCAGAGGCGAGGCGATGAGAGGCTAGAGGCGCTGAGACCCAAGGTGAGGGCAGGAGGGCGAGACAGCCGATGGGGGCGCACAGCAGCCGTGTTTACAGAGCTTGATGTGGCGGCACGAGCTGGAGTCGGCAGGGCTGGTGGCAGACCCGTGTGCGTGGAGACGGGAGCTGCGGTTGACAATCAGGAGAGGCAAGAGGGGAGCGAGCCCCAGTAACATTTTGCAGTTAATTTATTCCTGATATGTCTTAGATTTGCCTCTGGTTATGTGCAGCTCCGTTAACAGATGGAAGTTAACTGCTGTGTCATCGTTCATCTTCATGAAAAGAAAGGTTTTGGCCTTGTTCCTTCCTTGATAAGAAAGTATTTAGGACAGTAAATGGTTTAGCAGCTGAGCTACTACCTTAGAATTAATCAGCAGTTTTGTGTGTTCATCTGATAATCAAGTAAAAGTGTAGTTACTTGTTTGCTGCTAAGTCACTTCAGTTGTGTCCGACTCTGTGCGATCCCATAGATGGCAGCCCACCAGGCTCCCGTCCCTGGAATTCTCCAGGCAAGAACACTGGAGTGGGTTGCCATTTCCTTCTCCAGTGCTTTAAAGTGAAAAGTGAAAGTGAAGTCGCTCAGTCGTGTCCGACTCTTAGCGACCCCATGGGCTGCAGCCCACCAGGCTCCTCCGTCCATGAGATTTTCCAGGCAAGAGTACTGGAGTGGGGTGCCATTGCCTTCTCCTGTTAATTGTTTAAGACCATTTTAATATTAAAAAATATACTGAAAGAAGCGATTGGATAGTCATGGAAAAAGAAAGCAAATTATTATTTTTCTTTAAGTATCAGTTCATCTGATAAATGTGGGTTACCACAAAATATTGGTGGCTCACCAAAAAGTACCTTTTAGTAGCCTGTGTTTGCAAGCGGATCCCTCTCCATTTCATGGAGTGATATCAGTTAGGCTAAACTCAAATCAAAGGCTTTTTGATTGTTTATAGGTTTGAGTTTCAAATTAGGACATGTTAATTGTTGAATTAGTAGTCATATTTTGTTTGTTACATGTATTTCTAAACAATGTTTGGGAGCAGGAATCCTTTTTCCATTTGCGGCAGGATTGTGAACAATGGAACGTTGTGATCTTGCTAGAGGAGAATTTTTTGTTAGTATTGTAGAGTAATGTAATTAGGCCCTATATGGAACTCCAAAACAGATTTGAGTTTTTGTTCTGGCTGTGGTTTTATGCTTTCCTAAAATGTGGCCTGAAACAGTTTATTATAAATACGCTGAATTGCTTTTTCTGGCAAGTGCATTTCAGTATTGAATCCAAGTAAAAATACAAATATTTACTTACAAAAGTCGTTTGGTGTGGTAATAATTTTACCATGGCCACTGACCCACTAGTGAAATGTTAGGACATTACTAGATTGGATCCTGTTTATTTAAAGGCCAAGAGAGGGGAGAAGGGAGGAAGCTCACATTAGTTGAGTCCTGTTATGTGCCATCAGACTTGGCACGCCATTGCACTGTCCTGTTTTTACTCTCCCAGCAGTTCAGTGAGGAAGTTTATTTATCTCTTGTTCCAGCAAGAAAAATAATGCTCAGAGGTGCTTGTAGAAATTGAGAGATTCATTCAAAAAAATCCATGTAAAAATGTAAACAACCCAAAACAAAGCAAAGAGATTTTTAATTTTTGGCCATGCCAGGTGGCATGGGAGATCAGGGATTGAACCTGTGCCCTCTGCAGAGAACATGCGGAGTCTTACCCACTGGATAGTTGGGGAAGTTCCCAAAGCGATTTTTTAAAGAGAAACAGTTGGAAGACTAACATCACCTGATAGCAAGACTTACTGTAAACCTTGAGTAAGCTGGACGGTGTGGTTGGGAGAGGGATGCGCGTGTGGGTCAGCGAGTGTCTGGGAGTAGACGGTGAGCGTGTGCCTGGCTCACTGCTTGTGTGCTTTCGGTTGTGCTGGTTCTTTGCTGCTGCGCGTGGGCTTTCTCGCGTTCTGCCGCACGGGCTTAGTTGCTCCAAGGCGCGTGGAATCTTCGTGGACTGGCGGATTCTTCACCGCTGAGCCACCAGGGAAGCCTGGTCAATTTCATTCTTAACAGAGATGCCAAGGCAGTTTAATGGGGAAAGTAAAATCTTTTCAACAGATTGTGCTAGAGTAACTTTGCATCCATGTACAGGGAAAAAATATACCTCATTATCATGCATAAAAATTAACTCAAAGATCACAAAGCTAAAACTAGATAATTCTACAGGAAAACATAGGAGAAAAATCTTTGTGACCTTGAATTCAAAAAGTTTTCTTTAAAAAAATTTTCTTAGATCACAGTAAGCAAAATCACAAAGAAAAAAATTATATGCTGATTGATCAAAATTTTAAACTTGCTCTTTGAAAGACATCATTAAGAGAACAAAAAAGTTGCTTGTTTCAGAAAAAATAAAGAATTCTTAAATTTCATCATAGCAGTAAGGAGGTAATTCATTTAAGAAAATTGGTAAAATATTTGAAAAGATTCTTCACAAAAGAAGTTATACGAATGGCAAAAAAAAGAAAAGAAATTAATATTAATGGTGTGGGGATGTGCAAATTAAAATCATAATGAGATACCACTATACACCGATCAAAATAGTTTAAAAGACTGATAACATTAAGGGTTGACTAAGATACAGAGTAACTGGAATTCTTGTGTACTATTGATGGGAAGGTGTAATAGCAAAGTCATTTTGTAAAACTGGTAGTTTCTTATAAAGTTAAACATACTATCCACTCATTCTACTCCTGGGTATTTATTTACTCAGGAGAAATGAAAACAAGTTCACAAAAAGTCTTGTATATGAATGTTGATAGCAGCTTTATTCCTCATTCCCCCAAGTGGAAGGAGCCCAGATCCCCATCAACAGATGAATGGCTCAGCAAATGTCACCATCCGTAGAGCAGGCTGAAGGAGCACACGTGCAGAGCCACGCACATGGCAACATGCACGCAGAAACACGCACACGGCAACATACATGAAGAGCCACGCACACGGCAACATGCACGCAGAGCCACGCACACGGCAACATGCACGCAGAGCCACGCACACAGCAACATACATGCACTCCAAATTATTATGGTGAGTGGAGTCACGCGGAGTATGGATCGCATGATTCCCTTTCTATATAAGATTCTAGAAGATACAAACCAGTCTGTAATGACAAAGTAGATAAGTGGAAAGGGGTAGAGAGAAGGCTGGACTGCAGAGGGTCACAAGGAAACGGGCGTGATAACTGAAAAAAAAAAGTGAAATGAAAGCCAAAAGATGGAATATACCCAGTGTTTGTGCAGATATAAGCAACCAGAACCTTCGGACTCAGCTTGCGGGAGTATGGATCAGTGTGAACACCGGAAAACTGGCGGTATCTCCTAACGCTGACTCTGTGTGCGCCTTATGACAGAGCAGCTCCGTGCCTGGTGTGTGCCCAGCAGACGTGCATATGTGTGTTCACCGAGTAACTTACACTAGAATGTTCATAGAACTTAACTGGGCATAATAGCACCCACTGGAAGCTACCCAAATGTCCGTCAACAGAATGGTTAGTAAATTGTGACACTATGTGATGGGATACAGCAGTGATAATGAACAGACTGCATCTATTCACAACCAGTGGTGGGCCAGAGCACGTGCTCGGAGACTGTTTATGTAAGTTTAAAACCAAGCAAAACTTCCCTGTGCTTCGAGAAGGCAGAATCTGGTTACCCTCAGATGGGAGCTGGACTAGGAGAGCCTAAGGCAGACTTCCGGGGTGTTGGGTATCTTTGTTTCTTGCTCTGGTTGCTGGTAACATGGGTGTGTTTAGTCTATGAAAATTCATTGAGTGGTGCACTTAATTGCGCAGCTTTATATATATGTTATAGTTCATGAAAAGTTTTAAACAGACATGTACTGTCACAGAAAGGTGTCCGAATAATCGTAAAGTGAGAAACGTAAATTTTAAAACATCTTGTGTGATAAATGACCCCACTTATATAAATGGAATGATAAACAGTGAACTTAATCCAGATTACCTGTTGGCAGTAATAATGGAGCTTGGTGGGGAGAATCATTAGCTTTATTGTAGTTAGGCTACGTTGCTTCAGTCGAGTCTCTCTGTGACCCTGTGGGCCGTAGCCTGCCAGGCTTCTGTGCTTCGGATTCTGCAGGCAAGAATACTGCAGTGGGTTGCCATGCCCTCCTCCAAGGAATCATCATGTAAGCAAATAAACAATGAGAACAGTTTCTGTTCAAAACATTATTTATTGGGCTGAGTTGGTTCCTGTAGTTTAGGATTATGAATTTGTTGTTCAGTTGCTGAGTCGTGACTCTGACTCTTTGAGACCACATGAACCACAGCACGCAAGGGTTCCCAGTCCTTCACTGTCTCCCAGAGTTTACTCAAATTCATGTCCATTGAGTCAGTGATGCCACCCAACCATCTCATCCTCTGTCCTTCCCCTTCTCCTCCCACCTTCCGTCTTTGCCAGCATCCGGGTCTTTTCAAATGAGTCAGCTCTTCGCATCAGATAGCCGAAGTGTTGGAGTTTCAGCTTCAGCATCAGTCCTTCCAGTGAATATTCAGTTCAGTTCAGTCGCTCAGTCGTGTCCGACTCTTTGCGACACCATGAATCACAGCATGCCAGGCCTCCCTGTCCATCACCAACTCCTGGAGTTCACCCAGACTCACGTCCATCGAGTCAGTGATGCCATCCAGCCATCTCATCCTCTGTCGCCCCCTTCTCCTCCTGCCCCCAATCCCTCCCAGCATCAGAGTCTTTTCCAATCAGTCAACTCATTGCATGAGGTGGCCAAAGTACTGGAGTTTCAGCTTTAGCATCATTCCTTCCAAAGAAATCCCAGGGCTGATCTCCTTCAGAACAGACTGGTTGGATCTCCTCACAGTCCAAGGGACTCTCAAGAGTCTTCTCCAACACCACAGTTCAAAAGCATCAATTCTTTGGCGCTCAGCCTTCTTCACAGTCCAACTCTCACATCCATACATGACCACAGGAAAAACCATAGCCTTGACTAGACGGACCTTAGTCGGCAAAGTAATGTCACATTGCTGATTAACTTGACTATAGATATTCCATAGAAAAGGAATACCCTTTTATTTCTAGGTCATAGATTTAAAAGTTTATCAGTTGCTTTTGAGAAAAACATCTATTGAGGCCGTCAGATGGCTTTTCTCCTTTGACCTATTAATACAATGAATTATAAATTTCCCAATATTGGCTGTAATTGCATTCATTTCTGGAATAAGTCCTCCTTTGTCACGGTGTGTTACTTTATAAATACCCTGACAGATTTGATTTTCTAATGCTTTATTAATGATAGATGTATTTATAGTTATATTTGAGATTGCCTAGGAGACTGAATTTCCTTCACAGCTATTACTTCATGGCCAAGTCTTTCTTGTTTCCAGTCCCTGCATCTGTGAGCTGAGGGGAAGAGGGGCTTCTGGTGACTTTTCCCTTGAGTTCTGGTTACTTTCTTCTCAGCCAGGGTACGTTCTTGTCCTTCCTTTATTTTGTCTTCATCTATTGTTTGTATAGTAGAATGTTCTTGAATCTTCTCTCCTAACATCCTCTAATTCAGATTGCTTCTCTTTTTCCTTTCTTTTCTATTTTCCTTTGGATTTTATTCATTAGACACTGGGAAAGTGAGGGAGTAGGAAACACATTTTATTAATCCAAAAGCCCCTGGTTCTGTGTTTCAAATCTCAGAGCAATACGCAAAATAAAATTACATGGTATTTTCATGTAGTTCACATTTGAGACAGAATTTCTAAAAATCTGGTACTGACTTTCAGAATTTCATAATAGTAAAGTTTCTGCCTCAGGAAGGGGACAATAGCACTTAACCACTTCCCTAGGAGTTGAGAGTGTCTCAGTGACTGGTTCAGGATTAAACCTGAGGATGTTGACATTACAAATCTTCAGTGCTAAGCCTTGTGCCTTGAGGAGTATCTTTAATCATGAAGATTTTTGTGCAGGTGCAAAGGAACATTTGGTTAAATCTGATAATTGGAATAAGAGGCATACTTTTGTTTAAGACCAATAGAATTCTTTGTGCTTTTATTTTGCTTTGGGAGACATATTCTAAATCTTGTGTATACTTTCTATTGAGTCCTGAGATATCTGGAAGAACATATAAATACAATCCTCAAAAATAAAATACAATCCTTGGCTTAATAGCACATTATCATCTGTGTGGTTCACCTTGGAGATGGTCCATGCAGTGGATACCCAGCTGAGGGCCGGAGGCAGGGGGGGGGTCCCATCTCAGCAGGGTGTTTCACCTGTTCATAAGGTTTCTCCAACTCTTCCTCTGAAATTTTACTTTCTTCAGCTGGTGCTCCTCATAGTTAAGACCAAAACTAATTCTAAATTCCAGCCTTGGAAAGGTGAGGATCTTCCTGAGTCAAGAATGTGGGGTTCTTTGGGATAGACCATAATTTGACAAACAAACATTTCTTTGGTCAAGATGGATTCTTTTTCATCAGCACAAATCTGCTCTTTAGCCAAAAAAGGATCCCCTCTCCATCAGAAGTAAATATATGTGGGATGAAGGATGCAGGGCCCTTTCTGTCACGCTTTAAGTAGTATGGGCTGTTTTGATGGAGATTTTATAGAACTCAGCTAGGCTGACTCAACGGTTGTTTCATCCATGGGTCTTTGAGACAGGATGTTGAATTTGTTTTCCCAGATCCAGTGGGTAAGCAGCATGGACGAGAGACCCAGGGCTATGGCCTCTCCCAGTCTGTGTCCCTGAATGACCTTGGGCAAAAGCATTAGCTTCTCCTCTGTTAAAAATAGATGAGTGTGCTGTCTCCTCCATTCTAGAGTTGATGGGGAGAAGAATGTGAATGTGCCACTAAAGAGCTTCGAGCTCCCGCCAGAAGGATGCTCTGTAATGATGAGGTGTTACTATCACCACTCCTGTTAGGCAAGTGGAGATTGCACGGCTGGAATTAAATCAGTTGCACTTGCCTGTCTTTATCTACAGCTTCAATGTGCCTGGTCTCCTACACAGCCTGTGAGCACAGAAATATTATTTTCCTAGTCAGGCTGCCTTTCAAGACATCAGGGCTGACTTTTGCCTTTACTGTTGAGCCTGGTCTTTTTTGGGGTATATCGTGAAGTGGATTCTTTTCATGACCAGATAACCCCAGTCTCACCGCTGTGGAGCAGGGTGACCTTGGAACTGTTCCTTAACCTAAGGCTCTGTGTCTTCAGTAGTAGAATTGGGTTACTTATAACTATTTTATGGGTTAAGTGACATTAGTTCTCCAAAACACCTGGCAAACAGAAGGTGCTCAATAAACGTTAGTGTTCTAGAAATTTTCTCGTTTTCTCTCCCTTTTAGGCCCTGACGTTACTGTGACACGTGCATTGTGGTCCCAGTCTCTTCTTCGGGTAGATATTTTGGGTGCTCTGAGATGTGACATCATTGTTTCTCAAAGGTTTCATTTTGAGCCATGTGTCTTCATTCTCAGTGTCCTCAAAGCAGTTTAAACAAACAAAGTATATAAAAAGCATTTACTTGGTGACATTTATTTTCAATAGCTTGTGAGCCCTTACATGCTCTTAATAGAAAGCGAAAGCTACAATGTGACATCATTGTTTCTCAAAGGTTTCATTTTGAGCCATGTGTCTTCATTCTCAGTGTCCTCAAAGCAGTTTAAACAAACAAAGTATATAAAAAGCATTTACTTGGTGACATTTATTTTCAATAGCTTGTGAGCCCTTACATGCTCTTAATAGAAAGCGAAAGCTACA
This sequence comes from Madoqua kirkii, assembly GCA_006408675.1. Taxonomy (NCBI): domain Eukaryota; kingdom Metazoa; phylum Chordata; class Mammalia; order Artiodactyla; family Bovidae; genus Madoqua; species Madoqua kirkii. The sequence continues at coordinate 16,915 of SJYC01078756.1, forward strand.
AAAGCTGGCCTGGCTGTTAGGAGGTGCTATTTAAAGCCTTAGTGGGCCAAAAACGACAATTTAGAAATTGGAGTATGATGATGCCAAGTACTAGCAGACGCTCAGGAAACCTGTCACATTTGCTATGTGTTATCAGAAATCTCAAATAGAGTCTACAGGGGTTTAGAAGAGTTTTTGTCTTAGGAAGCTTCTGCCATCTTAATTTCTTGGTTCCCCTTTTGCCATGGATGGGACATGCCACAGTAGAGGAATCACAGACTGCAAATCTGGGTTTGTGGATAGGGAGGGTGTCCCTCATGCAGAGATGTTTGTAAGACTTCCAGCTAAGCTCAGCTTCATGAGAGCTTTATTCTTGGGAACCAATGATTTCCTCTGAAAAGTGGCTATTCCTGCTGCACACAGTTGCTTTACAGTGTTTTAGAGGTCTGCTCTGCCTCTGACTAGCTAGGTCACCCCATAGGGTTACTTAGCCCAGGAGTCTCAATTTCATTGTCTATAAAATTGGGATAGTGATATCAACCTTGTGATATTTCTATACAAATTTGCTGTAACATGTACAAAGTTCCTATACTGGTATTTGACATATAGAAGAAACATTGATGTATTTTAGCTATTATTTTTAATGAAACTAATGAAAAATAAATAATCATTGTAACAGGCAGAATAGTTCATCAGGCACTCTATCTATCAGATCTAGGCCCTTAAATCTATTTCTCACTTTCACTGTATAATCATAAGGGATTTGATTTAGGTCATACCTGAATGGTCTAGCGGTTTTCCCTACTTTCTTCAGTTTAAGTCTGAACTTGGTAATAAGGAGTTCATGATCTGAGCCACAGTCAGCTCCTGGTCTTGTTTTTGTTGACTGTATAGAGCTTCTCCATCTTTGGCTGCAAAGAATATAATCAGTCTGATTTCGGTGTTGACCATCTGGTGATGTCCATGTGTAGAGTCTTCTCTTGTGTTGTTGGAGGAGGGTGTTTGCTATGACCAGTGCATTTTCTTGGCAAAACTCTATTAAATAGTCTTTGCCCTGCTTCATTCCTCATTCCAAGGCCAAATTTGCCTGTTACTCCAGGTGTTTCTTGATTTCTACTTTTGCATTCCAGTCCCCTAGAATGAAAAGGACATCTTTTTTGGGTGTTAGTTCTAAAAGGTCTTGTAGGTCTTCATAAAACCGTTGAAATTCAGCTTTTTCAGCATTACTGGTTGGGGCATAGACTTGGATAACCGTGATATTGAATGATTTGCCTTGGAGACGAACAGAGATCATTCTGTCGTTTTTGTGGTTGCATCCAGTTACTGCATTTTGGACTCTTTTGTTGACCATGATGGCTACTCCATTTCTTCTGAAGGATTCTTGCCCTAATAAGGGTCATCTCAGTTAAATTCACCCATTCCAGTCCATTTTAGTTCGCTGATTCCTAGAATGTCAGTGTTCACCCTTGCCATCTCTTGTTTGACCACTTCCAGTTTTCCTTGATTCATGGACCCGACATTCCAGGTTCCATGCAGTATTGCTCTTTACAGCATCAGACCTTGTTTCTGTCACCAGTCACATCCACAGCTGGGTGTTGTTTTTGCTTTGGCTCCATCCCTTCATTCTTTCTGGAGTTATTTCTCCACTGATCTCCAGTAGCATATTGGGTACCTACTGACCTGTGGAGGTCCTCTTTCAGTATCTTATCATTTTGCTTTTCATACTGTTCATGGGGTTCTCAAGGCAAGAATACTGAAGTGGTTTGCCATTCCCTTCTCCCGTAATCTTTAAATAAATATGTTAAGTTTAGTTTTGTATTTAATAGAGTAGTTTAAAGTGAAAATCTCTCTAAGCTTCTCACTAACTTTGAAATTGCATTCAGTTCGGTCACTCAGTCGTGTCTGACTCTTTGCGACCCCATGGGCCACTGCACGTCAGGCTTCCCTGTCCATCACCAGCTCCCAGAGCCTACTCAGACCCGTGTCCATTGCGTTGGTGATGCCATGCAACTGTGCCTATCAGTGACGTTTCTTCTTGATTGACAGGTTAATGGGCTTTGCTCTTGTTGGATGTGATGTCCCATTGTTGGTTTTCCTTGGTTGGCCCCACTTGAATAACTTCAGTAAATCCATAGACTTAGAGAGCTATTGATTATTAGAGCTGGTAGGAACTTTAGGAGTTCATTTGGTCTAGTGTGTGGTTTTTTTTTTTTTGGACTGTGCTGGACCTTTGTTGCTGTGAGGGCTTTTTCCCTGTGGTGGCGCCTGGGCCTCTCATCGTGGGGCCTCTCTTGTCGTGGAGCGGGGGTTGCAGGGCGCCAGGGCCCCCACAGTCGCAGCTCCTGGACTTGGGGGCCCATGCCCGGGCTTAGTTGTGCGTGTCCACGACATGTGGGGTCTTTGTTCCCTGACGATCAAGTGAACCCGCACCCCCTGTGTTAGCAGGAGGGTTCTTAACCACTGGACCTCCAGGGAAGTCCTGAGAAAGGGAAGTGCTGTTTAGATAGCGGGACAGAAATGAGAAATAAAGGAGAAATGCAGTGTGTCCGTTCCTGCAGCACATACACTCGTGATGCAGAGAAAATGAGCGTGGCCCCGGATGAGGGTGGCGCACAGATGCGTGCAGCGCTCTGTGCTTTAAAAGAGGGGGAGGCACAGATTAGAAAAAAATGGAGGAGTATGGGACATGAAAATACGGTCATCTTAATGGATGCCGGGGAGTGAGCTGCGTCTGGGAGCGAGGGTGGCGGCGGGGGGCGGGGTCACAGTGTGGCCCAGGTGCTCGTCTAAACTGAGAGCCCACCATCAGTTGCTTCAACCGTGTGTCTTCAGGTCGAATCTTAAAGCTTTCTTCTTAATTATTAGCAGTGTATATGGGAGGAATTGAAATGCATCTCATCACTTTTTACTTCAATTTTCTTTATCCAACCTAAACCTGTATTAGGTTGCTTCGGATAATTTGTAATTATTGTAATGCTGACATAATTGTTGATGGCTTTGTAGATCCACTTTACTTTGGCAAATGTTTATGAGTTAGAACAAATGTTTCTGTTTGTCAGAACCTGCACATGTAAAGTACTCAAATTCCTGTTTGATAGGTAGATTTTAAATGATTAACTGAAGCAAATGATTTGGGCAGCATAAGTCACTTTTTACTAGGAAGGATGTCCTAAGAAAGCTGCTGGTTTCTTGGCATCATTTCAGGTGACTAAATTGAAGTTAACGAGTTGTAGGAATTTTTGTTTTAACCATTTCCGCATGAGGCTGTATGTGAGCTCACAGTATTCCTCTCTAATTAGAAGTAAAAACACAGCACGTTACCGCTCTAATCTTATGTTGTCCTGACATTAGAATAAATGCTACTGATCATATGCTTTCCCAGAGGAGATTGGCTGTGACCATTGGAAAAACCCCCAGTGTTTTTCCCCTTGTTCAACTGCAACTTGGAATTCATTTTATTTCAGCTCATATCTTTTGGAAGACTTTTCTTCTTCACTTGGTGTATGAAAACTAAAATTTTTATTTCTTAATATATGCAAGTCCAGTGATTTGGAGAGGTTTATTTATGGAGCTTTGTAGATTACTGATGTCTTTAAGACGGGTGTTATTCAGTCACTGAGTCGTGTCCATCTCTTTGTGACCGCATGGACTGCAGCACGCCAGACTTTCCCTCACCATCTCCTGGAGCCTGCTCAAACTCATGTCCATCGAGTCGGTGATGCCGTCCAACCATCTCATCCTCTGTCGCCCTCTTCTCCTCTTGCCGTCAGTCTTTGCCAGCATCAGGGTCTTTACCAGTGCGTCAGCTCTTCACATCAGGTGTAGAATAATAGAAAGTCAGCTGGGTGCTGTTTCCTAAACCTCATAGTCTTGGCCACCCTGAGAGAACCAAATTGAACAGCAAAGAAAAAATTGTTTGCTCATGGAAGGCCCGGAATTCAGGCAAGTCATTCCCACACTTTTGTGAATGCTGATCTGGGATAGTAGTCACCATTGGCACCGACAATATGTTAAATGCAAAACCATTGGTATGTAAGCCCTCTTCTCCTCCTGCCGTCAGTCTTTGCCAGCATCAGGGTCTTTACCAGTGCGTCAGCTCTTCACATCAGGTGTAGAATAATAGAAAGTCAGCTGGGTGCTGTTTCCTAAACCTCATAGTCTTGGCCACCCTGAGAGAACCAAATTGAACAGCAAAGAAAAAATTGTTTGCTCATGGAAGGCCCGGAATTCAGGCAAGTCATTCCCACACTTTTGTGAATGCTGATCTGGGATAGTAGTCACCATTGGCACCGACAATATGTTAAATGCAAAACCATTGGTATGTATAAAAAATATTTGACCCCTGTTTCCATCTCTGTGTATCTCTGTCCATGGCTTAGGATTCCTTAGCTAAGAATCATCATTAAGTGTGGTCACTCCCACTTCTCAGAAATTCCTAAGCCCTGGTCAGAGTCCTGCTTTAACCTGTCCTGCTTACCCTTAGTACTGTCTCTTTCATTTCTGCTAAGCATGGAGTACACAGAGGAGAGAGGGGTGCTGAGGAGAGACCAAAGTATGTAAGATCACAGTTTTCAGGCAGATGGCAGAGAGGAGAGAATCTGAAGCCTGGACCTAGCTCCCGCCTGGGTTACTATCTCTGTCTGATGGGCTTTTTCAGATCTGTCCTCATTGCTGAGTGGGCTGTTGAAAGTACACATCTGATACGCTGTTTCCCTGCTTAGTTTCTGTCACTACTTCTCTGTGGCTTGTAATAGAGACCAAGATCGTTCAGTTCAGTCGCTCAGTCGCGTCCGACTCTTTGTGACCCCATGGACTGCAGCACGCCAGGCCTCCCTGTCCATCACCAACTCCCAGAGCTTAGTCAGACTCATGTCCATCGAATCTGTGATGCCATCCAACCATCTCCTCCTCTGTCGTCCCCTTCTCCTCCCGCCTGCAGTCTTTCCCAGCATCAGGGTCTTTTCAAATGAGTCAGCTCTTCGCATCAGGTGGCCACAGTACTGGACTTCCAGCTTCAGCAGCAGTCCTTCCAGTGAATATTCAGGACTGATTGCCTTTAGAATGGACTGGTTGGATCTCCTTGCAGTCCAGGGGACTCTCAGGAGTCTTCTCCAATGTCACAGTTCAAAAGCATCAGTTCTTTGGCACTCAGCTTTCCTTATGTTAAAGATCCTTAGTTTGTCATCAAAGACTGTCTTGCTGTATCTCCTACCTCACGCGTGGTCATTTGGCAACCAGGAGCTCCTTGAAGTCTTTCTCTTGTCGCCTTCTCTCCCACTCCCTCCTCTAACCCTCTGGGTGGCTTGGGTGCCCTTCTCAGTGCCTCTGGCTAGGTCCAGACTTCAGATTCTCTCTTGTCTGCCATCTGCATAAAAAGTCTGACCCTACATACTTTGGCCTCTCCTTAACACCTGTCTCCCCTTTGTGTTTCCACGCTGAGCAGAAACAGCACCTCCTGTTTCCTCGTTGTACCTTGTACTTTGAGTTTCTAAATATCGGTTGATTCCAACAGTAGACCATGAACTTAGTGTGGAAACTTATTCCCTGGGGCCTAGCGTAGTGCCTGGCACACAGTGGGTGCTCGCTTTGTGTAGTGAAGGAAAAGCCAACGCAGAATGTTGGCTCAGATGAATTTTGGAAGGTTGTTTCATCTCCTTTGGTAAGTCGTGATGATTATTATGGTTTTCACGTCTCTGAGGAGGCCACACTGGTGGCAGAGGAACGTGGCAACTGAAGACCAGGTCTCTGGAGTCGGACGGCCTGGGTTCCAGTCCCAGACACGTGACCCGAGGCACGTTAGTTACTTCACCGTTCTGTGTCTCAGTTTCCAAGTCTGTAAAATGGGGCTAATAAGAGAAGCTTATTAAATGTGAAGGTTAAATGAGATAATTAAATCCTGACGTCTAAGTGCTTAGCAAATACTCTTCACTTTATTTGATATCGTTTGGTGTTCATGAAAACATTGTAGATATTGCATTTGTGTAAATCAAGTTATATTCTAGCTTTGTTAAGGGAACTTTGTATTAAAAGATTATTTGATGACTTTTAAATAGCACTAGTGTTTTTATAATTATCCAGGTAGATGTTCTCTGCATTTTCTTTGACAGCCTTCCCTACTGCACCCCCCAAAACCCCAGGTACACATACACACACTTAATCAGTTGTTAAATCCTGTAAATTTTGCCAACAAAATGTCTCTTTCTTTCCAAGTAATCCTGCACACCTTAGTCGGATGACTCTTCCTGAAGCCTAGCCTTTTTAAAAGCTCTTCAGGGAAGCCCAGCTACTGGATTAAGTGCCGTACAGCCTCCTTGGCCCACCTCCGGGTGCTTCAGAGGCTCTGTCCCTCTCCAGCCTCACCTCCTGCTCCCAGGGATGCGCCCAGAGCTTCGGTGTGGCGGCCCTCCCCCATCTCCCTGCCCGAGCCCTGCTTTTCTGCAGCCACTGGGTGGGGGGTGCAGCTCCCCACTTAAGCTCTGGCTTTTGAAAGTCTACCATTTAAGGCAACTGAGACGCCACCTCTTTCTTGAAGATTAAAAAGCAGCAGCAGCCCCTCAGCTGCGCGGGCCCCCGGCCCCTGCGCACTAGCGGCACTGCCCCTCTCTGAGAGGCGAGGCTGGCTTCTGGTCAGTTTTCTGGGTGCCTGACTTGTTGCTCCTTTCTGAGCCCAAGCTTGCGAGGGAAGAGACTGTCTTATTTCTTACTCTTGTTGAACCCAGCATTCTTTTTTTTTTGCCAAGTCTACTTATTTATCATATATTTTCATTGGAGGCTAATTACAGTATTGTGGTGGTTGTTGCCATACACTGACATGAATCAGCCGTGGGTGTATGTGTGCCCCCCATCCTGAACCCCC
>SJYC01078757.1:0-19643 GCA_006408675.1 Madoqua kirkii
TGATTCCTCTGCATTTTCTAAATCCACCTTGAACATCTGGAATTTCTCAGCTCACATGCTGTTGAAGCCTAGCTTGCAGGATGTTGAGCATTACTTTGCTAACATGTGAAATGAGTGCAATTGTGCAGCAGTCTGAACATTCTTAGGCATTGCCTTCCTTTTGGGATTGGAATGAAAACTGACATTTTCCATTTTGTGGCCACTGCTGAGTTTTCCAAATTTGCTGGCAGATTGAGTGTAAGCACTTTAACAGCATGTCTTTTAGGATTTGAAATAGCTCAGCTGGAATGCCATCACCTCCACTAGCTTTGTTGTAGTGATGCTTCCTAAGGTCCATTTGACATCACACTTCAGGATGTCTGGCTCTAGGTGAGTGAACATATCATTGTGGTTATCCTGGTCATTAAGATATTTTTTGTATAGATCTCCTGTTTATTTTTGCCACCTCTTCTTGTATTTTCTGCTTTTGTTAGATACATAACATTTTTGTCCTTTATTGTACCTATCTTTCCATGAAATGTTCCCTTGGTATCTCTATTTTCTTGAAGAGATCTCTAGTCTTTTCAATTCTATTGTTTTCTCTATTTCTTTGCATTGTTTACTTAAAAATGCTTTCTTGTCTTTCCTTGCTACTCTTTGGAGCTCTGCATTCAGATGGATATATCTTTCCTTTTCTCCTTTGCCTTTTGCTTCTCTTTTTTTCTCAGCTATTTGTAAGGACTCCTCAGACAACCATTTTGCTTTTTGTATTTCTTTTTCTTGGTAATGCTTCTGATCACTTCCTCCTGTACAGTGTTAAGAACCTCTGTCCATAGTTCTTCAGGCACGCTTTCAGATTTAATCCCCTGAATCTATTTGTCACTTCCACTGTACAAAGAGATTCAAGGGATTCGATCTGATAGAGTGCCTGAAGGTGGGAGAAAGCAATTCTGTGCTTACGTAGGACAAGTGTCTGCAGAAAAAGGACATATATGAAAGCCCTGTGTGAGGAAAGAATGAGATCCATATTTTAAAATTAATTAAGGACCACAAGATGCCAGCACTTCCCCCAAAAATAGCTCACAGAGTCAGTGATTTGAGGCAGCAATGGGAAATGGCCATAGGGCAACGTGAAGAAGACTAATTAGAGAACTACAGTCAGAGCAGCTGGCCCAGTTGATCCCAATGCAGCTTGTACCAAGGAGCACATGTCTGCAGTGTTTCCAGTAGCATGCTGGTAAACTGGCTCTCCAGAAAAAGAAGAAAGGAAGGAAAGGAGGCAGGGAAAGAGGGAGGAATGAAAGAAAGGAGGGAGGGAGGAAGAAAAAAATGAAAATGGCAGGTTAGGAAGCATCAGGAACCTATCTCTTTATCAAGAAAATAACTGTCCTGGCAGAATCTGTCTGATATAACTATTTTAGAATGCTTGAGTTTATAGAAAGTGAAGTCGCTCAGTCGTGTCCGACTTTTTGTGACCCCGTGGACAGTAGCCCACCAGGCTCCTCCGTCCATGGAATTCTCCAGGCAAGAATACTGGAGTGGGTTGCCATTTCCTTCTCCAGGGGATCTTCCTGACCCAGGGATCGAACCCAGGTCTCCCACATTGTAGGCAGACGCTTTAACCTCTGAGCCACCAGGGAAGAAACCTTGGACTTTCCAGGGGAAGAGTTAGACAGTAAACTGCAGTTAATTTTGGTCAGTTTCAGCTCTTAATACAGTAGCAGCTGCCCCTCTCCCAATACCAACTCCATAGCAGGCACCTGATCCTGGAGCAATCTATGCAGAGCCTGGAGGAGACAGGGTGGACAAAAATGACCCTGACCTCCAGATATCAGAGGCTGCGTTCTGATTGCTGATTGCTGCTTCTGATCACAAAATGCAGACATAGATGTGGGTGGCCACCGTTGTTTTGCCTCCTTCTATTATTGACAAGCCCCACCCTCCAGGACTGAAGTGGGACCTAAAGGGTTAGCTCTGCCGCTGCTGCTAAGTCACTTCAGTCGTGTCCGACTCTGTGCGACCCCATAGACAGCAGCCCACCAGGCTCCCCCGTCCCTGGGATTCTCCAGGCAAGAACACTGGAGTGGGTTGCCATTTCCTTCTCCAATGCATGAAAGTGAAAAGTGAAAGTGAAGTCGCTCAGTCATATCCGACTCTTAGCGACCCCATGGACTGCAGCCTACCGGGCTCCTCCATCCACAGGATTTTCCAGGCAAGAGTACTGGAGTGGGGTGCCATTGAGGATTTCTCCTCAAATAACTTTTCTTTTCCCTCTTATGGAAGCCAGAAGTTAAATATTAGGACATCCTAAAGCAATTGCTTATATAGGAAAAATTAGAAAGTGATCATACATGCCCAGGAAAAGGTGCAGACTCAAAATATCTGAAAGGATCAAAGGCTTCCCTGGTGGCTGGGATGGTAAGGAATCTATGCGCAATGCAGGAGACCTGGGTTTAATCCTTCAGGGGAATTCCAGGATTCCCCTGGAGAAGGGAATGGCTACCCTCTCTAGTATTCTCACCTGGAGAATTCCATAGACAGAGAGGCTGGCAGACTACAGTCAATGGGGTCACAAAGAATCAGATACAACTGAGCAACTAACACTAACTGTACACTTCAGGCTGTTTCCTTTCTAATTGTTTCATTTCTCTGACGGAAATAAACCATTTCTTTTTGTCTTTTTAGAGTCATTCTGTTCAAAAAAGATGAAAAATCTTCTAAAAAGTAAGTCTATACTCAATATTCAGCATAATACAGAAGATGAAATAGATCTTAAGCTACCAATAAAATTGACTGCAGCTGTTAAGAGGTTGAATTGTACAGCATGGAGCAAAAGATGACGAAATGAGAGCAAAAATCATTTTTTTAAGTGTGTAAAATGCTACATTATATACCCTATTCTTAAATTATTCATGCTGAATAAATATAATGTAGAAACCAAATTCCACAAACAGCAAATAGTAACAAAAGACTTGAAACTATTTTTTGTTATCATATGAATCTACAACAGATTCAAAAACTATTGGGCAAGCTGAATAGAGTTCTGAGAATGCTATGCACATTTACAGAACAATCAAAACACTTTCCACAGAGAAGGGGGGAAAAAGTAGATTCTTTTGAAAAACATTTTCATGACACAGAAACACTGAATTAAGTGACTTTCAAATAAAGGTGCAAACCCTACAGTAATTTCAAGTCACATTCAATATGAAGCAAAGATTTACATGAAAGAAGTACTTTTAGATGTATGAGCATTCAAAGGTAAGAAATGTACTCAGTGAGGTAGAGAACTCACAATGCTTTGCAATAGCCTGTCCGTTGTTCAAGAATGATGACTTCAAAGGGGATTGCAGAAAGAAAGGAAAACTTGGAGTAAATACAGGTCAAATAATGAAAGAGCACAATAAAAGTGAGCTCCTAAACCTATATACCTGAGTCCAGATGCTACTTCTGTATGGATGATCCAGACATGATTAAGTCACATCATATCAAAATCTCAACTAATCTTGACTGCTATCAGATTTTCTTTCTCCAAATCCTGTTTGACAATAGCTCAGCTACCCAGTTACACAACATACCTCAGAGTCATCTTTGAATCCTCACTTGCTCCCATTTCCCCTCATCTTTTACTAATTCTATTGCTTTTATTGCTAGTGTCTAGACACTCCTTTCATTCTGTTTGTTAATGGCTGAATCAGAGCCCCATTAATCTCTTGCCTAGGTCACTGTAATAGTATCTTAATTGATTTCCAATGTCTCCAGTGTTTTGCCTTTCAATTTTTCTCCACATTGCTGCCAAAATAATCATCCTAAAATGCAAATCTGATAATATCACTTCCTTGATAAATATCCTCCAAAATTTCCTTGGTACAAACTGGGATAAAATCCAGACTCTCCGCATGAGATAAAAGCCCTGATAAGGACTTGTGTTAGCGCTCAGTCGTGTCTGACTTTGCGACCCTATAGACTGTAACCTGCCAGGCCCCTCCATCCATGGAATTCTCCAGGCTAGAATATTGGAGTGGGTAGCCATTTCTTTCTCCAGGGGATCTTTCCAACCCAGGGACTGAACCCAGGTCTCCTGCATTGCAGGAGGACTTTCACCATCTGAGTCACTAGGGAAGACTTCCCTACCCATTCTTTCCCTCATATCCCCTGCTCATCCTTCCAAACCCAACTCAAGAATTATCCCCTGTGAATATTCATTCATGGTCTCCTTATCTGAATCAGGCTTCCTAGTCACAGCTCCTTGCAGTTCCCTTTGTCTTCGAATTTATCTCAGTTTCTTATAATTGACTGACCATGTTTCTTTATTCATACTATTCTGTGAGGACATTAAGAAAAAGTACCATTGTTCTTCACTTTTGTATCTCCAGCAAGGTTCATGAATACATAATAAGCAGTTCAAGTATTTGAGAAAGAGAAAATAAGGAAGGAAAAAAGAAGGGGTTACTAGATATTGCTAGGAACCTTTTAGCTCTAAAATTCTGTCTTCGTGATTCCTTTTATTTGGGCCAGACTCTCATGCCATACACTTATAATCTACAGGCAGTAAGAGGATAGCTATCAAAACCAATAAACTATTCTTCTGTTGTCCAGTTCCAAGAGAAAACGTTCCCTTAAACTCACCACATAAAGGTATAAAGCTTCAAGCCTAGAGAAATATGTAGTAGTGGTATAAATTCTTAGAAGTATCAAGAGAAATAGATACCCAGGTGGTATACTAGAGAGCCAATTTTTGCCTCCAAAGCAACAGTGCTTAGAATATACAAACAGATCATGGAAGTCAATATAAAAAATACAAACAACCCAATCAAAATATAGGCAGAAGATCTAATAGACATTTTATCAGAGAAGACATATAAATAGTCAAAAAACACATGAAAAGATACTCAACATTATCAAGTTCTAGAGCAACAAACAAAATAAAATCACAACAACGTATCATCTCACACCAATCAGAATGTCCATCATCAAAAAATCCACAAACAATAAATGTTGGAGAGGGTGTGGAGAAAAGGGAATGCTCCTACACTGTTGGTGGGAATATAATTGGTATAACCTCTATGAAGAAAGTATGGAGGCTCGTTCAGTTCAGTTGCTCAGTCGTGTCTGACTCTTTGCGACCCCATGAATCGCAGCATGCCAGGCCTCCCTGTTCATCACCATCTCTCGGAGTTCACTCAGACTCACGCCCATTGAGTCCATGATGCCATCCAGCCATCTCATCCTCAGGAGGAGAAGTTGTCCCCTTCTCCTCCTGCCCTCAATCCCTCCCAGCATCAGAGTCTTTTCCAATGAGTCAACACTTCACATGAGGTGGTCAGAGTACTGGAGTTTCAGCTTTAGCATCATTCCTTCCAAAGAAATCCCAGGACTGATCTCCTTCAGAATGGACTGGTTGGATCTCCTTGCAGTCCAAGGGACTCTCAAGAATCTTCTCCAACACCACAGTTCAAACGCATCACTTCTTCGGCGCTCAGCCTTCTTCACAGTCCAACTCTCACATCTATACATGACCACAGGAAAAACCACAGCCTTGACTAGACGGACCTTAGTCAGCAAAGTAATGTCTCTGCTTTTGAATATACTATCTAGGTTCATAACTTTCCTTCCAAGGAGTGAGCATCTTCTAATTTCATGGCTGCGGTCACCACCTGCAGTGATTTTGGAGCCCCCCAAAATAAAATCTGACACTGTTTCCACTGTTTCCCCATCTATTTCCCATGAAGTGATGGGACCAGATGCCATGATCTTCGTTTTCTGAATGTTGAGCTTTAAGCCACCTTTTTTGCTCTCCTCTTTCACTTTCATCAAGAGGCTTTTTAGCTCCTCTTCACTTTCTGCCATAAGAGTGGTGTCATCTGCACATTTGAGGTTACTGATATTTCTCCTGGCAATCCGTTAAAAGATGAAAAATAGGACTACTATATGATCTAGCAATCCCACTCTTGGTGAAACCCATAATTTGAAAAGATACAAACATTTCTATTTACAATAGCCAGGACATGGAAGCAACTGATGTCCATCTACAGAGGAGCAAATAAAAAAATGTGGCATATATATATTTATGAGAAGGAAATGGCAATCAACTCCAGTATTCTTGCCTGGAAAATTCCATGGACAGAGGAGGCTTCAGGCTACAGTCCTGGCAGGCTACAGTCCATGGGGTCACAAAGAGACAGCCATGACTTAGTGCCTAAGCATATGTATGTGTGTGTACATATATATAAATACAATAGAAAATTAGCCATTAAAAAGGAATGAAATTAGCAACAACATGGATGGACCCAGAGATTATCACACTAAGTGAAATGTCAGACAAAGATAAATGTCATATGATATCACTTATACAAATAAACTTATTTACAAAACAGATTCACAGATGTTAAAAACAAACATTTTTGCCAAAGGGAAACAGTATGGAGAAGGAGGGATAAACTGGGAGTTTGGGATTAACATATGCACACTACTATATATAAAATAGATAATCAACAAGGATCTACTCTACAGCACAGGGAACTCTACTCAATATTCGGTAATAATCTATACAGGAAAAAAATCTGAAAAGGGGCCTTCCCTGGCAGTCCAGTGGTTAAGGCTCAGCACTTCCACTGCAGGGAGTGTGAGTTTGATCCTTGGTTGAGGAACGAAGACCTCACATGCCCTGTGGTGCAGCCAAAAATAAAAAAAGAAAAAAGAAAGAATCTGAAAAGGGATGGATAAATATATGTACATAATTAAATTACTTTGCCTTTACTGTATACCTGAACTAATGCAACATAACACACATACTCCAATATAAAATAATAATTAAGTTTAAAAAACAGAAAAACAAAAAACATTGTTCAGAATTGCACAGGTCATCTTCCCATCCTGCAGAGACATCAAAGTCAAATGTCAGGGATGTAAGCCTTTTCACACACTAGAGGGCAGTCTTGGAGCAGCAGTGTTTTCATGCTTATGAAATTTTTTTGTCTGGGTTTTTCTTCCCTTATCAGGTTAAAATGTATCTCTCTTTATTCCTAGACTCTAGGAGTCAGACTTGGCTGTGCCCTTCTCTGTGGCATACCCATAACTCTTATACAGCATTCATCACACTGTTGTTATTGTTTCTAGATAACTGGTGAGAAAAATTTTTCCATAGGGCTCTTGCCTTTTTGCCCATTTGAGCAAAGATATTGACAGCTTTTGCTTCCAACTATCTTTTCAAGGATGTTTGTATGGCAAACTGTCTTTCAAGACAGAGATAATGTCTTCCTTCGAGGGGGAAAAAGGTAGGTTTTTTCCCTAACATGTGTTGGTACCAAAGAAGATGACTTGTACCAAGGTGAGGTTAGGCAAGTTCACTAGCAGCCTCCCTTTCAACACTGGGAGCTTCCTAAGCTTAGGGTTCCTCAGCTTTGATATCAGCCTCTTTTATACCCATCTACCTGGGCACTTCACATTGCCGCCATGGAATCTGGTGGGGGTCGGGAAGGATTCCATGAGAGTATGAGGTTTGTGCCACCTGCTGTGCACGAGTTGTTGTTGTTCAATGACTGAGTCATGTCCGACTCTTTGCTACCCCATGGACTGCAGCATGCCAGGGATCCCCGTCCTTCACTATCTCCTGGATTTGCTCAAACTCATGTCCATTGACTCAGTGATGCTATCCAACCATCTCTCTCCATGGCCCCCTTCTCCCCTTGCCCTCAATCTTTCCCAGCCTCAGGGTCTTTTCCAATGTGTTGACTCTTCACATCAGGTGACCCAAGTATTGGAGCTTCAGTATCAGTCCTTCCAATTAATATTCAAGGTTGACTTCCTTTAGGATGGACTGGTTGGATCTCCTTGCTGTACAAGAGACTCTCAAGCGTCTTCTCCAACACCGCAGTTCAAAAGCATCAATTCTTCACCACTCAGCCTTCTTTATGGTCCAACTCTCACATCTGTACATGACTACTGGGAAAACCATAGCTTTGACTAGATTGACCTTGTCCTTTTCTCTGAGCCAAGAATCTCATGCATTATGCCAGTCACCTCTTTGCAACCTTAAAGACTGTAGACCACCAGGTTCCTCTGTCCAAGGAATTTCTCAGGCAGGAATACTGTAGTGTGTTGCCAATTCCTCCTCCAGGGAATCTTTCCAACCTAGGGATTGAACCCACATCCCCTGTATCTCCTGCACTGGCAAGCTGATTTTTACCACTGAGCCAGTAAGAAGCCCTGGTAAGCATTTAAATAGAGTGAAATCTCAGACCTTTTTTGAGTTTCTGATAAAGTGCAGTGTGTGTGTGTTTAACCTATTCAGTTTCTTCCTATCATGAACTCCTTAAGAGTGAGGATTGCATCTAATTTATAAGGGTATTTCTAAGTCATAACTTATTTAAAATTAAAATAGATGCTAGCTGAATAAAAATATAATGAGAACATTGGTAATTAAGCAGAGGAAAGGGGAAAAATTTACCATGTAATTTACAAGTCTCTTCATCACTTAAATTCACGCCGTTTTCATTTAAGTTAAATGAATGCTATTATTTCAAGTTAGAAAAAAAATGAGACTGTTGTTCGTATATATTCTTCACATTACAATCATTACCTCAACTCTCATACTGACATTCTAACCTCATATCATAGGGTCTTTGACATACCTCAAAATGAGTACATTAATTCTAAGAATCCAAAACATTTTATCACAAATCATGGGGCTTCTCTGGTGGCTCAGAGGGTAAAGCGCCTGACCGCAATGCGGGAGACCTGGGTTTGATCCCTGGGTCAGGAAGTTCCCCTGGAGAAGGAAATGGCAACCCACTCCAGTATCCTTGCCTGGAGAATCCCATGGATGGAAGAGCCTGGTGGGCTACAGTCCATGGGGTCGCAAAGAGTCGGACACAACTGAGCAGGCTCACTTCTCTTCAATGCAAAATTTTACAAGAAGTTTTACCTGAGTAAAAATCTGGAGTTATATGTAATCAGTGATAGAAATGAGATGTCATTCTTTCCCCAGTGGCTTGGCTCAAGAGGAAATGAGAAGAAAGCCCTCCCTCAATACCTACATTTGATGACACAAATTTATGTAGAGGAATAGGAATCTCATGGAAGATAAAAACTTGGACTATGATTCCTCTTTTTTCCACTCAGCAATCCATCATCAATATTAAAGTTCAAAATTTAAAGTATATTTTATACATAAAAACATAAAATCATGTATTTTTTTCAATAAAGGAAAATGAGGGCTTCTGACTGAAAGTGTAACATAAGGAAGAAGAGGTTTGGACCTGCATTATAGACGGAAATGTTGCTTCTGGATTCTGTTTTTGGTTAACTTTGGAACCCATGCTTATTCAGTCATTCTTGCCCTGTGGGTGTGTCTGGTAAAATGACTGTGTGTGCAGTCAAAAAATTGAAGCAGCATAGCTAATAAAAATTGGAACCCAAGTAGTTTAGTTGTGGGCAGCTTCCTTCAGAGAGTGATACCAAGGAAAGTAATGTCTTCTTCCTCAATGCAAGAAGACTTCAAGGCTGAACAAAACCTCCAAAGAGATGAGAAATTCAATGGTAAAATAGCAGTGGGATCAGCAAACGAGGCAGCAGAACCAGGAGGAATGGAGAATTTCACTGAACCATAGTTTTGTGAATCTCCTGGGGCCCTTAAGCCTGCTCTCATTGGCTTAGGAGATAGGGCTCCAGTGACCCTGGAGCCACGTGATGACAGGCTGGATGTACCTGACAGATAAAGTTATCCAGATGTCAGTCTCAGTGGGGTCCAGACAAAAGGTCTGAATTTCTATTTATTCTGAGATAACTGATTCATGGTCATGAGTAAGCATCCCTGGGGAGTCTTAGAAAAATTAGGGAAGGGGAACCTTGCTAGTAAACTGGGAGAGGTTTTAAAGCCATTGAAATGTGGGTCGTAAATACAAATGCAATTTTATTTTATCCACAAGCTTGTGAAGCACAGGGGACATTTGGTAACAAAAATATCAAAGTACAAAAGATAAATTTCACAGGAAAAGTTTACAGCTTGTCCTCTGCAGGACAGACTATCTGTGCTGCTCTTTCATCACAGTTAGTTAAATGAGGGCTCTGGCAGTGCAATGACTCAGAGACAGCAAAATAAAGTCGTAACATCAATATCCTCAAATGTTTGGGGATATATTTGAGAACATAAATATTAAATGTTGAAAAAGGGATTCAACCTGCCCTTCACGTCCAGCCAGCTGGCTTTTCTCCATCACGCCGTGTCCTCTAAGATTATCCAAGTGAGAAAAACAAAACTTTCAAGGAGCAAAGGTCTATAGTGCTTTGTAAAGAGGTAGTGAGTTAGCGGTTTTGTTGCTGCTGTTGTATTTCATTTTTATAAATAAAAATTTAATTGTTCTGACTCCACAGTCATAAGAGATATCTCATTTGAGGGCAGCTATTTCAGTGTAAGGGACTGTGAACACTTCCAACCAAATAAAATTTCCCAGTATCTATCCAATGTTACCATTGATAGGTAAATTTCCACAAATCATTTCTTTGAAAGAAGACTTTGCTGACATTCAAGGTCTGTTGGTTAATAATGCATTAAGTTTGTTGATTACTCTTTCCAATATAGCTGCTAAAGAGAGCCATTGGGAATAATAAAAAATGAGAGGAGTAAGTTAAGAACATGGCATATAAACTTCATGGTTACCCAAGAGTTTCATACAAGAAGATGAAAAAAAGGCAAAAACAAGTAAAGCAGGAGGTGAGATAGCTCCAGAGGCAAACGTGAGCCATGGAAAAATCTAAATTCTTTTCTCAAACTTGGAACTTTATACCCTTTTTTGAAGTGCACCTCCCAAATTATGTTAAATGACTACCACTTAGGGAAAGTTCTGATCCCAGTTTGGTTGCATACTATTTAAGAGAAGCCCAATGTCATCTCACCTTAATACACTAGAATGAAAATCTCACCAAGAAGAAAAAGAATCATAGAGGTAAATATTCCCCTAGCATGTATGATTAGCACCTCTGATGATTTTTCTTGAGCTTGAAGAGCTGTTATTAGAAAATTGTAACTCTGGGTAGTTAAGTGTGGCAGATGGCATATAGGAGTGAGTGGTGTGCAATTTACAGTAAACAAATTCTTTATCTTTGACGGGTCATGGGGAGAACTAAAACGGTCTCCAATTCAATCAGGGAATACACTAAAAAACACTGACATGCAGATTCACTAATTATAGTGAAATGTGTTAAAAAGCTACAATTATCCCAATGGATGGAACCTTTTCCCATGAAGATGAGAGAACACCCGGAGTCAGGGGCTGCTGACAGCAGGATCCTATTTGTAAATGTGCCCCCAGGTTGGCTGACACCTGTTCAGAGAAGATATTCAAGTCTTCAGGACTTTCCACTTGGTCTTCTCTCAAGACAGGTACACTTTCTGATAGTATATATGAGTGTGATTTCATCAGCTGTTCTTGTATCAAACATAAAAGCAAAAACTGTAGCTGATGCTTCTTTCTGTCTTAAAGGGAGAGGATCATAAGTTAGTGGAAGTGTTTCTTATAATACCCCTCAGTTATCATTAAAATAATGTTTCAAATATCCCAGAGTTTGATTTCTACCTCCACAGAAAGAAGAAAGAAAACCTTACACAAATATGAATGTGTTTCTTAATAAAAGTTATTTGATCATATATTGAACGGTGGCCATGAAAATTTATCAGACTGAGAGATAAAGGCACAGAATGTGCAATCATAAAATTTTTAGGAACCACCTATATGATATAGACTGTCACCTACACTGGGGTACTCCATGGGATTTACTGGTGGCTTGGAGCATATGAACCTTATACAGGTGCGATGGGGTGCTCTTAAATGATGCCATGTGGGTTGCTGCTATTCAGTTGCTAAGTTGTGTCTGACCCTTCGTGACATAAGACTTCAGTCCAAAGGGGTGAGACCACTGCATTGGAGGACTTGCCTTGGATAATCTCTTAAATTCAGTGGTAAATGGGTGTTTGCACTCACTCAGTCATGTCTGACTCTTTGTGACCCCGTGGACTGTAGCCTGCCAGGCACCTCTGTCAGGCAAGAATCCTGGAGTGGGTTGTCATTTCCTTCTCCAGGGGATCTTTCTAACCTAAGGATTGAACCCACATCTACCACATTGTAGGCAGATTCTTTACCCACTGAGCCATTGGTGGGGGAAGCCCCTCAATGGTGGATACTGGAATGTAAAAAAGAACAGCTATGACTTGAGGAAAGATTTTGTCAAACACTCTCCAGATATCTGGAGACCTGGGAAATTTTGCTGGGTTTGTACCATTTTTCTCTGTGTGTATCCATGTTATTATTTGTAACATAACCATTACCTAAGGAACTTCAGGGAGAAGGCAATGGCAACCCACTCCAGTACTCTTGCCGGGAAGGTCCCAAGGATGCAGGAGCCTGGTAGGCTGCAGTCCACGGAATCGCTGGAAGTCGGAGACGACTTCACTTTCACTTTTCACTTTCATGCATGGGAGAAAGAAATGGCAGCCCACTCCAGTGTTCTTGCTTGGAGAATCCCAGGGACGGGAGAGCCGGGTGGGCTGCCATCTGTGGGGTCGCACCGAGTCGGACATGACTGAAGCAACTTAGCAGCAGCAGCAGCAGCAGCAAGGAACTTCAGGCTAGAATTTCAAGTGTGCCAGTTGTACTGTAAATGACCTAAGCATCCTTGGTGTGCCAGGCAATTCTGAAGGAAAAAACTACAGACACTGTCCTGGAATTGTGGCACCCTCATTTTTTTGATGAGAGATTGATTCCTCATTCTAACTGGGGAAAAAAATGTGACAGTGTGTCATCTTTAAAAACCTATCTAATAGGTGTGACTGGTGGCTGTTTGACCACTTACTGTTTATCATGTCACTGGACCAGATTTCTTCCTGAAGGGGATATGTGACTTTTTGTTGGGAACTGTATTATAGGCTAATGTTTCTGGACTCAGGACAGATATATAAAGAGACAGTGACTAAGTGGGCCTCAGGGTCTTTTTTTTTTTACTCCTTATATAGGAAGTAGTAAAGGAAAAAAATTACACTTGAATTCATTGGATCTATAATTCACAAGGATAAGAGAATATGATTTGGGACTTTGCTTTGGAATTTAACTCAAGAATTCCAGAATTTAATGTCTTTGTGTTTTCAGTCTTTGAGCTTGAATTTTCCTCTGGCAATATGATGATAGCATTGAGCAGATATTCAAGTATGAGGGCCTCCTATATTGAAGGCATTTTGTTTTTGGAATATATGTTGTTGTTTAATCTCACTGCATGCCCTCTACTAGGCCATGTGTCTAGAAATAACGTGGGAGGAGAAATAGAATGAGGTGACTCTAAGCACTGGGTAGAGCAAGGATCTGGGATTAATTGAAATAATGTACTGTTCTCATTCATTTTTAGAGCCTTCTAAACCAAAGTCTACACTGCTCATCAGTGGTCCAGGTTGCACAGCAGAGCCCTGTTGGAATTCAGAGAATGGCTTCATGAAGCTCAGAGTATAACTCTGTAGGAAGTAATCTCCTCTGGGACCCATAGACACATTCTGGGAAACCACAGGCTCATTGTCAAGCTAACTGGTTTAGAGGAACAAACAGTTGGAGATGTTATGGAAAATATTCATCCCTCACTCTTTGTGATGCTTCTCTACAGAGAGAAATTTTAAATTAAGGTTTCCAAATCTTTGCACTATCACTTCTCACTTTGTGGGAAGAAATTAGTAAATCAGGTTTCCAAATTAGGTAGAGTCTCCTATTACACCTCTGAAATATCAAGAATTTAGTTTCCTTTTCCCTAGCCACCCAAAGCAATGAATGGGAGGCAATGATACTGGGTAGGTCTCCATCTGGAAAGTGTTAGCAACCTAATTTGTTTTTATTTAAGCCACATTCTTCACACTAGCAATAAAAGAAATGACATTTTCATCTTCATCTGCCTGTAACTATATCTCCAACAGTTCTACACTCAAGCAGAGAATAAGGGTGTTATTAGCCAATTCAGATTCCTATACATTCTAGTTATCTTAAGTATTTAAATTGCCTTCAATATCAAAATAAGAACATTCACTTCTATGTATCTACTCCAGTTTCTAAAGCTATGTGAGAACTCACCTTCCAGAAAAAAATGAAGATTGAGTAAGCATACTTTCATAGCTTTTAAAAATCTTCTCACATTATAGTTTTGACATGAAATAATCATAAATTTCATGGATATTACATTTAAATTGGAAATAAAAGGTGTCCTATATATAATATTTTAATATTAATTAAAAAATTGAATCTTCTTCATAAGCCCTTGTCTTATCCTACTCAATAACTAGTAAACCCAAGTTTCTTAGGTGGACATTGTCTTTCTTTGGACTATAGCAATTGCTCTGCTCCCATCCAATTCTATTCATGAGGAATCTCCTACTCCAAGACTCTTGATAGAGTCTGGGATACACAGAAGCAGGGAGTGTACAAAATCCATTCTTTCAATATTGCCAGTAAGATCAACAATTGCATCCATCTCCCAAAACTGGTAGCAATAGAAAGAGTTCCAGCATTATCTCTATTGTCCAGCAATGATCATGTGGGCACTTTCAATGGAGATACTCATTCTCAGCAGTGTTGTCTTGATGGATGCATTCTGCAGAATGATTTGGACTTTGACTAGGTAGCCTCCAAGTCTAGTTTTCAAGCAGTCACAGCAATTGTTAACCAACTAATAGCTTAGGAAGAAGAGTTGGCAAGAAAACACAGAAGAACTATACAAAAAAGATCTTCATGACCCAGATAATCACGATGATGTGATGACTCACCTAGAGCCAAACATCCAAGAATGTGAAGTCAAATGGGGCTTAGGAAGCATCACTAAGTACAAAGCTAGTGGAGGTGATGGATTTCCACTTGGGCTATTTCAAATCCTAAAAGATGATGCTGTGAAAGTGCTGCACTCAATATGTCAGCAAATTTGGAAAACTCAGCAGTGGCCACAGGAATGGAAAAGGTCAGTTTTCATCCCAATCCCAAAGAAAGACAATGCCAAAAAATGTTCAAACTACCACACAATTGCACTCATCTCACAGGCTAACAAAGTAATGCTCAAAATTCTCCAAGTCAGACTTCAACAGTACATGAATTGTGAACTTCCAGATGTTCTAACTGGATTTAGGAAAGGCAAAAGAGCCAGAGATCAAACTGTCAATATCCGTTGGATCATCAGAAAAGCAAGAGTTTCAGAAAAACATCTACTTTTGTTTTATTGACTACACCAAAGCCTTTGACTGTGTGGATCACAACAAGCTGTGGAAAATCCTTCAAGAAATGGGAATACCAGACCACCTGACCTGCCTCCTGAGAAATTTGCATGCAAGTCAAGAAGCAATAGTTAGAAAGGGACATGGAACAACAGAAGGGTTCCAAGTCAGAAAAGGAGTCCGTCAAGGCTGTATATTGTCACCCTGCTTATTTAACTTCTATGCAGAGTACATCATGAGAAACACTACGCTGGATGAAGCACAAGCTGGAATCAAGATTGCTGGGAGAAATATCAATAACCCCAGATATGCAGATGACAGTACCTTTATGGCAGAAAGCTAAGAACTCAGTATTCAGACAACTAAAATCATGGCATCCAGTCCCATCACTTCATGGCAAATAGATGGGACACAGTGGAAACAGTGGCTGACTTTAATTTGGGGGCTCCAAATTCACTCCAGATTGCAGCCATGAAATTAAAAGACCCTTACTCCTTGGAAGGAAATTTATGACCAACCTAGACAGCATATTAAAAAGCAGAGACATCAAGGCTGTATATTGTCACCCTGCTTATTTAACTTATATGCAGAGTACATCATGAGAAATGCTGGGCTGGATGAAGCACAAGCTGGAATCAAGATTGCTGGGAGAAATATCAATAACCCCAGATATGTAGATGACAGTACCTTTATGGCAGAAAGCTAAGAACTCAGTATTCAGACAACTAAAATCATGGCATCCAGTCCCATCACTTCATGGCAAATAGATGGGACACAGTGGAAACAGTGGCTGACTTTAATTTGGGGGCTCCAAATTCACTGCAGATTGCAGCCATGAAATTAAAAGACCCTTACTCCTTGGAAGGAAATTTATGACCAACCTAGACAGCATATTAAAAAGCAGAGACCCTCTGCCAACAAGAGTCCAGCTCGTTAAAACTGTGGTTTTTCCAGTAGTCATGTATGGGTGTGAAAGTTGGACTATAAAGAAAGCTGAATGGCAAAGAATTGATGTTTTTGAACTGTGGTGTTGGAGAAGACTCTTGAGAGTCCCTTGGAATGCAAGGAAATCCAACCAGTCCATCCTAAAGGAAATCAGTCCTGAATATTCATTGGAAGGACTGATGCAGAAGCTGAAACTCCAATACTTTGGCCACCTGATGCAAAGAACTGACTCATTGGAAAAGACCCTGATGCTACGAGAGATTGAAGGTGGGAGGAGAAGGGGACGACAGAGAAAGTGATGGTTGGATGGTATCACTGACTCAATAGACATGAGTTTGAGTAAACTCTGGGAGCTGGTGATGGACAGGGAAGCCTGGTGTGCTGCAGTCCATGGGGTCACAAAGAGTCAGACACGACTTAATGACTGAACTGAACTGAACTGAACTGAGCCTTAGTAAATCTGATTCTCTGCTTAAATTACCCAGCAATGGTTTTGTCACTTGAAAGTAAAAGTCCTGATGGATCCCTGTTCAGGTAACACTATCAGTTTCTACCAGTATGAACAGTTTCCTATCTGTTTAAAACAAGCTCTTTCAGAGTAAGTCCTCAGTTATACAGACTGATGTCCTTTTTCCTTTTTCTTACACAAAATAGTACCTAGGTCTGCATAGTCCCGTAGAGCAGCCATTAGTAACAGTCTATTGAGCACCTGAGGTAAGGCTATTCTGAGTTGAGATGTTCTGTAAGTGTGAAAAACAACTGAATTCCAAAGACTTATTACCAAAAAAAGATGTAGAATATCTCCTTAACAGTGTTTCATATTAATTACATATTGAAATTATATTCTGAAAATATTAGGTTAAAGAAAATATATTAAAATTAACTTTGTTTCTTTTTACTTTTAAAAATACAGCTACTAGAAAAATTTTAGTTACATATGTGGCTTACATTATATTTTTATTGGATAGGCATATGGGAGAGCAAATGCTTATACATTTATATACTATATTGTTATTCTGTTAACTGTAATCTAATGCCTAGTCCTTACAAACAATAAAAATCCTTTCTTCCACAATATTATTTGAAATCTAAATTATTTTTATTAAGGAAGGGCAAGGGGGTAATGTAATAAAAGTGTCCAGGTGCCTGACACAGTCCTATGTAATAAAATTATATTATTTTAATGAACCTTCATTATCGGTATGTGAAAGAGATATTATTATAAATGGAAATATATTTTAAGAAGTTAGATAGTTTTCCCATGGATATTTATCTACTACATGGCAGAGTTAGTTTGAAACATAGATCAGTTTATCTTCCAAGAACTATTTGCATTATCCCAAGGGTCACACCCTTTCCATTCCACTTTCACCCCATTAACTATTCACAAGAAAGCTTCCAAAATAAATCCACAGCCTATGGAGCAACAGAAACTCTTTGCTTTAATCTATACATTGAAGGTGAAGTTGCTCAGTCGTGTAGGACTCTTTGTGACCCCATGGATTGTAGCCTACCAGGCTCCTCTCTCCATGGGATTCTCCAGGCAAGAGTACTGGAGTGGGTTGCCATTTCCTTCTCCATATCTATACATTAAACCCCCTCAATTTTTCTATTTTAGAAAACTATGGTATTAATATTTCCACTAAGCTATATTATGACTGTGTTTCAACTGTCAAATTCAGTAACTAATGCAAAATTAAACTTACTGAAATAAAACATTCTTACCCAATAAAATTTACGAACCAAAAGCACTTCTCTATTTCTTCTGTCTTCTAGGTCTAGGTTCTTAGGTGTAGCTGAATTAGAACTATTTTAAACATAAACTATTTTTAAATTTTCTGTTTTAATCAACTGTCAATCTGATCCACTTGAAGCCCTTGAACCAACATGAATGACTCCATACATAGGTACAGGTGGTCAAATTACTTTCTGTGTGCAAGATGTTGTCTAGGAGATATATTTTTAAATTCTGAAATATTGAAAACTGGGGAATATTTTGATAACTTATAGAGACATTGGTAAATACTATTTTTTTTTTATTATGAGGTACCAGGATATTAAGACTTCCCCAGTGACTCAGTGGCAAAGAATCTGCCTGCAATGCAGGAGCCATAGGAGGCACGGGTTCGATCCCTGGGTTGGAAAGACCCTCTGGAGGAAGGCATGGCAACGCACTCCAGTTTTCTTGCCTGGAGAATCCCATGGACAGAGAAGCTTGGCGGGCTACAGTCCATAGGGTCACACAGAGTCGAACATGACTGAAGTGACTTAGCATGGATCAGGATATTAGGAGCATTTGAAACCATACATAAAAGTCCAGGAAAAATTTAATGCCACTATTTATAGGTTCAAAATAAATGCCAAAATAAGTTCATGTATTGCTCTTCATCCTGTTCATGTGGCCAGTTTTCTTGCTGTTCACACTAATCACACTATTCACTGAACCTAGGGTAGGCAAGGCATGACATAAGAGGCTGGAAGAAGACACAGACACATTTATTTTCTCCTGGCTGGCACAGTAGCCATAATACAGCCTTTCTCCTGGCTGACTTAGCAGCCATAACATAACCATAAGGTAACCATAACATAACCTCATATAATATAACCATAATGTCACTCCAATGTGGGCCCAGTGCAGTAGCAGCCAGGGGTTTCATGGTTAAGCTCATACAGGTGTACCATACTACTCTGGGCTTTTCTAGGTGAAGCTTATATATCAAAAGTAGCCCATGTCCAAGCGAGTATCTTGTGACATACAGATGCAGCACTATAAGTGATCTCAGCTGTTACAAAATCATTATTTACAAAACATTCAGCAAGAGCAGGAAGCTGTGGGGCAAGTTAGCCTGACCACACCATCTTGGCTAATTTGCTCTTTCCTTACAGTTCACCAATTCAGACTTTAGACTAATTTTCACCACAACTTGGTATTTTTTAAATCTTTGAACTTTTGTTAATTGTAGATTGTCTGTCCCACATACGTGTTCAATCAAAACAGTACTATCCTTGCTATTTATTCTGTGGTGAGCATAGAAGCAATATGTGCCTATAGAATCAAGGGCCCTGTTGAAAATTAACAAAAATCCTCAACCTCTGTGTGTCAAAATTCAGTCTAAGTGATATTCCTCTGTATTGGTAGGGGACTGGGGTCTGAGAAAGTTAGAAGGGGTGTCACAGCATGCCTTTTGGAATAATAAAATTCAGTGTGCTGTATTCTCCTAAGTAACTTCATTTGAACACTAAAGATTTTTGATGATATTTAAAGGGCCATAAAATATGCTCAAAGGAGAGACTAATGAAATATATGTATGGCCCTGGGCTAAAGAAGAGCACAGAGTAACAGTGAAGTTGAGAATAACATTCTTTGACTCCAAATGCAAGAATGATTGTTATAAATGGAAATGATCTGAGGAGGTTATGAGGTCTTTGGAAGGACAGACAAAGAGAATCTGAGTACAAAAATAGATAAAAAATAAAGTTAGTTGGAATA
>SJYC01078758.1:0-35073 GCA_006408675.1 Madoqua kirkii
CTGATGCTGAAGCTGAAACTCCAATACTTTGGCCACCTGATGTGAAGATCTGACTCACTAGAAAAAACCCTCATGCTGAGGAAGATTGAAGGCAGAAAAGGGGATGACAGACGATGAGATGTTTGGATGGCATCACTGAATCGATGGACATGAGTTTGAGCAAGCTCTGGGAGTTAGTGATGGACAGGGAAATCTGGTATGCTACAGTCCATGGGGTCACAGAGAGTCAGACATGACTGAGCTGAACTGATATTTGATATAATCACTTATTTGAATTTGTGATTATTATGGACAATAATCCCTTAAGATAGTCTCTTCACCTCTTATACTCTTTGATAAAGGGTGTCTCATCATTTGATTATTAAATATATTTTTACATTATATGTCATATGGTTTATTATATCTCCCCCAGTTTTTCACCAGGTATGTTATTTTTTTCACCATGAAAGTTTAATTTTTATTATTTATTTTTTTGGCTGCACTGTGTGACTTGTGGGATCTTAATTCCCCAACCAGGGATCAAATCCACGCCCCATGATTGGAAGTCAGAGTTTTAACCACTGGACCACCAGGGAAGTCGTGCTATGATTACAAATATATTCCTTTGTGGTTTCAAGCAGTAATTATATGGCTCTCAGCAGATGAGTACAGTATACTGAAGCAGCCGCTGGCAGGGGCCAGAGTTGAGATCATGAAAGGCTTTCTAGACTCCGGAATCTGAAGGCCTGGGCCTTTTCAGTCTTGGGACTGCCCATCTGGAATTCTTTTACCTGGTATGGCATGTCTCTGCTTCTTTTTCACCTTCAATTGCCCTGGCTATTCTTGGCCCTGTGCTCCCCATACACATTATAGGATCACCTTGCCCCCCCATAAAAAAATACTGTTGGGATCTTTGTTGTAATTATTTAACCCTATAGGCCTATTTGGTAAGACTATATTAAAAATGAGACTTATCTGTTAACATGGTGTAGTCCTCATTCATTTTTCTTTAATGTCCTTCAAAAAAGTTTATGATTTTTTCCGAGTATGTCTAACATGTGTGTTAGATTATTCCCAATTATTCAATATTTTGTTACTGTAATTATTAAATAAAATTAATATGTAATTAATATCTACTAATATACAACTTATAATTAATATTTCCAGTAGTCAAGTATGGATGTGACAGGTGTACCATAAAGAAAGCTGAGAGCTGAAGAACTGAACTGTGGTCCTGGAAAAAGACTCTTGAGAGTCCCTTGGACTGCAAGCAGATCCAACAGTCTATCCTAAAGGAAATTAGTCCTGAATATTCATTGGAGGACTGATGCTGAAGCTGAAACTCCAATACTTTGGCCACCTGATGTGAAGAACTGACTCACTGGAAAAGACCCTAATGTTGGGAAAGATTGAAGGCAAGAGGAGAAGGGGACGATAGATGGTTTGATGTTTGGATGGCATCACTGAGTCAATGGACTTGAGTTTAAGCAAGCTCTGGGAGTTGGTGATGGACAGGGGAGTCTGGCAATACTGTATTGTGCAAATAATAAAAATGTCTTCCTCATAAAAGAAGGCTTTATCTCTTCAGAGTATTTGGACTTTTAATTACTGGAACTTACAGGGAAGCTTGGCGTGCTACAGTCCATGGGGTCACAAAGAGTGGGATACAACTGAGCTACTGAACTGAACGGTAAGTACCATAGCTAATTCCCAATCTAAAATGGAACAATGTGGAACTTACCTGGCAGTCCAGTGGTTAAGACTCCATGCTTCCACTGCAGGGGAGCCATAAAATGCTTTAAAATTTAGAAAATTTAAAAAATAATTTAAAAGTAAATAAAATATTTAAATATACATAAAATGGAATACTTTTTCCATTGTTTTACCACTCAGTATAATGCTTGGCTTTTTAGTTTGTTTTGAGATAATCTCTATCGATAAAGTTGCTTTCTAGCCTAGTTTGATAAGTTTTGTTTGGTTTTTAATTATGAATGGGACATTGAATTCCATCCAATGTTTTGTCTGTGTCTGTGGAGAAGATCATATGATTTTCCCTTAAAAAGGGCAGTTTCCAATTAGTCTTCCCACTGTGGAGGGCACTCCATGGTTTGTTGACAGTTCCCTGAGCTCCAACAGACTGGAAAAGCAATGCTCAGGTTAACCTAAGTTCAGCAAATTCCTTCCAAGACAAAACTAGCTTCTTCTTTACTTGGTCTTTGGCCTGCATAATCTTTATTAACAGTTCCTGCAGCTAAGACTTTTCCATTGTATTTAGTAGTGCTAGACTGTTTTTGCTTTTCTTCACTAGAAGAGTTGGTCTTCACTCCATCTCAGAACAGAAACAGATCTTTTAGGTTTAGCACCAACTGTGTTTCGAATCTGTAACTGTCATGAATGGGGTCTCTCTTGGGATTCCCACACATGCCATTCTCAGAGAAAGGCTGTGCCCATGACAAACTTCAGGAAAGAGCAGACAAAACCCTCTTCCTCGGTTTTTGGGAAAAAGTCAGGAGTCAGAAGACATGAGCCACTTCAAATGGATATAAACCACCTACATCAAGTTACGAAAACAATGAACTTCAGGGGCTTTGCCCCTTTAGCTTCTGCAACTGTGGGCTTTACTATAGTTTCCCATTGAAAGTGAAACTGTTAGTCACTCACTTGTGTCCTACTCTTTGCAACCCCATGTACGGTAGCCCACCAGGTTGCTCCGTCCATGGAATTCTCTGGGCAAAATATTGGAGTGGGTGGCTATTTCCTCCTCCATGAGATCTTCCTGACCCAGGGATCGAACTCAGCTCTGCCACACTGCAGGCAGGTTCTTTACCATCTGAGCCACCGGATGTGTCTTATGACAGTTTCCCATTAACACTGCTGAAAGCTGACAGACAGAAGTAAGTTTACTAGTGTCAGTTATGCAAGACAAGTAAGTTCTAGAGCTCTACCACACAACATTCTGCCTAAAGGTAACAATACTCATTGTGCAAAGTATAAAAATGTCTTCCTCATAAAAGAAGGCTTTATCTCCTTAGAGCTATTTGAGCTTTTATTTTAATTACTGGAACTGCTTCTTTAATATAAGAATATTCTAGATAAAAGCTGATTTTACATTTTTTTCTTAAAAAAAAAAGTTTACTAAATAAATAGTTCAGGAGGGGAAGGGCAGGGGACGGTTACAAAAGATGCAAGCAACAGACAAATGGACTCAGAAATCTGGTCTCTGCAAACCCACTCCAGTATTCTTGCCTGGAGAATCCCATGGACAGAGTAGCCCAGGGGGCTATAGTCCAGGGAATTGCAAAGTCAGACACAACTGAGCGACTAAGCACGCACACACAGCACACAAACTGAGGTCATGTGCTGCCACACCCCACAGGCACGCTGTTGGATGTGTTTCCATTCAAGGTCACCTAGACCTCTGGTACAATACCACCTCTGGAACTTCGCTGATGCATCCTAAGGTGAGTGGGGCCCCCTCCCTTCCAAGGCCCCGATTTTTAGGTACTGATCTAAGGCCAAGGAGTAGCTTGCAAGGTGCTGGGACACATAAGCCTGGGAGCATGGCCCTGTGCCCTCCTCCATCATTTCTCTCCCCAGGAAGTGTAATCCTCTTGACACTTGCAAACGCCCCTCGGTTGTTTTTTTTCTGGTCAGTGATCAAAGGACATAAAAGACTCAGCTCAGGTGTTCCCAAGAAACAGGCCTGTTCTCAGTCCAAGCCAGGTGCCAGTGAGATTGCCTTCATCCCTCTTGTTTAACCCACTGCATTCTCTATTTGGACTCAGTCTGCATGTTACACTGTGCTTCTTATCTTGGTTTCTCCGAAATTAATCTATGGTCTTTCACAGAACAAAAGCATACACCTTGAGAAAGGTAGAGACGTGTGTAAGTTGCAAGGGTTTCTTCTTAAACCCAGACGAAATGCTTCCTTTGATGGAGAGAGGAAGGAATAAATGGCACGAGCCCACATTTTCAGATCCATGCATCCTATCTTCCATGACCAACCACTGTGTTGCAACCAGGCAACACTACACAAACTGGCAGTCACCCGCAACCCAGCTGTACAACAATCGGAGGCTTACAGTACATTTAAGGCTTTTAAATTTGGGGAAAAAAAGAGAAAGCTTTTTTAATAAAACCAAAGAACTCTCAAACCCAAACTCCCAATCAACAGAAGTAGTGTAACAATTTTAAGCATCTTACATTTCTGATGCTGTTGGTGCGACCCCAGTGTCAAAATCCAAATAACTCCTAAAACTAAAAAGATTAGTTTTGTGAAATTTTAATTACATAAATTTTTCAAAGCATAAACTTGTCTTTTTTTTTGTCTTGGAAATGTTATAAAATTTTTTAATAGCAAAACATAGGAATAAAAACATATTAACAAAATGTATTCAATCATTTACATTACAAACAAGGAATCTGCAGTTCATTGTTGTGGCCTGACAGAAGAAAATTACTCAATAGGAATCTATGCACAATGTGATTGCAAATATGTACAGTACTTTAAAAAAGCCTACAAGGAGGAAAGTTGGCTAGGTTCTTTGTTAGACCAACCAGACAATCAAAATATTAAAACTCTGTGGACTAGTAGTAATAACTTTACACTTAAAAAAAAAGTTTCATTTTGTTTAAGAATATTCCAGTTATATTTTTATGGTTCCAGTTGATGAAGCCATTCACCATAGTTCCAGTAAATGACCCTTTAATTGATTCGTCTGAGGGAAAAGATCAGCATGTTAATAAAAATGCACGAAGGAATTTTCATCACAATGGTTTCCAGTTAAACTATCACAGCTTCACAAATGGACTGAACCCATGAATCCAGTGGCTGAAAGAGAGCTGCAGGTCAAATACTGAGAACACGGGTACAGAGTGGCTGAGTCCTGCATTAATGCACCCTCCATGATGGGTAAGGTGGAGAAAGGGGTATGAGCAACCTTTTTTACAGCACAAGAAAGTGGTCCCCCCACTCAGCTCTCATTCCCGGCCTGCAAGGCAATGAAGCTGGAAGTTACAACTGCTCGGTTTAACATGATGTGTGAGTCAGTAGAACCTGTGGATACGAAAGACTGAGAAGTCCTCGGCTCTCTGATGAGGATGCCCGAAAAGCTGCATACTTCCTTGTGGTGATCACGCCATGACCGCTGTCCAGTGAAAGCATGTGTAAAACGGAGGACTCGTGTTCACAGTCAATGAGGTAAGATCAAGTTGTCATCTTCAGGAATTGGGAAGTTCGTGAGAAATGAACTGTTTTAGTCTCTCTAGGTATTGTGCATAAAGCTCTATGTCATTATGCCCAGCCCCTTCGACCCAGAGCGGCTCCACAGCCCGGGGGCACGCTCGTACATGGCCAGGCCGTGGGAGAAGTCGATGACCTCATCCTCTGTGCCGTGAATGACCAACACGGGCGAGGTGACTTTGGAGATCTTGTCAATGCTTCAAGACAGGAAAGGGGAAGAAAAAAGAAGGATCACAGACTTCACACTCAATGTAGAGTCAGCATCCTACGCAAACAAGGCATGTGCCCTGGAGGAATTTCCCCTCACTTTTCTAGTAGTTCATTTTTTTTAAATTAACTTTGCATTTCACAATCATTCTTGATTTACAGGAAAGGTACAATGATAACACAGTGCTCCTATCTACCCCTAACCCCCTCTCCATAAGGCCAACAACACACGTGATCGTAGTCCGTTTGTCCAAACCAAAAAACTAGCATTGGTATGTTACTAAACTCCAGACTTTATTTGAATTTTATGAACTTTTCCACTGAAGTCCTATTTCTGTTCCAGGATCCAACTGAGAATACTACAATGCCATAGCCATTGTGTTTTTGTAAAAATATTTTATTAAAAACAGAACTTCTAAATGTCATCTGACTACCCATCTGGTAAATAATATTTCTGATACATTCATATCTGGAGAGAGGATTTAAAAAAAAATAAAATAAGCAAGCCAGAACTTAACATACTGGAATGAATGTCTCTTGAAAGCTGGGCACTGAACACACACCACTTAAGTTTTCAGGACTCTCTCTGTGTGTAAGCCATCTTCAGCACTGATTAACAAGGTTGTCAGAAGCCTCGTTTCATAAAAACGAAAACCTCATCCTTAAATAAAAACTGTACTGTTTAGCTTGGAAATTTAACGTATGCCTAGATTGGATCCTGAATGAATTGTTTACAAAAATGAAATCTACCCACCAGGGAAGTCCCAAAATTCAGCTTGTGAGCCCATGAACTGTAGCCTGCCAGGGTCTTCTTGTCCAGAGAATCTTCCAGGCAAGAATATTGGAGTGGGTTGCCATTTTCTATTCCAGGGGATCTTCCTGACCCAGGTATTGAACTCACGCCTCTTGCATCCCTGAACTGGCAGGGAGATTCTTGAACACTGCACTACTTGGGAAGCCCAACCCACAGAGGATGAATATTTGAGGATCTCCAAAAGAATATACTACAGGCTCTGAAAGCATTTCCCAAAGAGGAACTGAGACGTTAGTAAGGCTTGTTAGGCTGGGTGCGTGGGCGACTTCTCTGCTGGAGGTCACTGTCATTTCCCCTACAAACACATAGAGAGGTGACCCTCTGTCCAGTTTGGCCTTCTGCCAGAGACCCCCTTACTGCTGACTTTCTGTATGTGATCCTAGCCAAAGTTACAGAAGGATTGACTGGTTCTACCCACAGGGGTCATTTTGTTATGTCATGGCTAGCATTTATTGAGGGCTTACCTGGTGGCTCAGTGGTAAAGAATCCACCTGCCAATGAAGGAGACTCGGGTTCGACCCCTGGGTTGGGAAGATCCCCTGGAGAAGGGCATGGCCACCCACTCCAGTATTCTGACTCTCTCTGTGTGTAAGCCATCTTCAGCACTGATTAACAAGGTTGTCAGAAGCCTCGTTTCATAAAAACGAAAACCTCATCCTTAAATAAAAACTGTACTGTTTAGCTTGGAAATTTAACGTATGCCTAGATTGGATCCTGAATGAATTCTGTTTACAAAAATGAAATCTACCCACCAGGGAAGTCCCAAAATTCAGCTTGTGACCCCAAGGACTGTAGCCCAGCAGAGTCAGATATGCCTGAGCAACGAAACACCAACAAACATTTATTCAACATGGACCACGACCAGGTGCTTTGCACTTGATATATGAAATGCTGTTCATCTTCAGTGAGACACTGTTAAAGAGGAGGGAGTGTCTCTGTTAAACCACGGAGGGAACTGAAGCCTGGAGATTATAAAAGAACAGGCATAAGGCTGTGGAGCTATACAGACCCTAACATCCATCACACATTCCAAAGATCTACAAACAGCTGTCACAGAGCCTCGTTAACAGCTCATGAAGTTGCCAACCACCTCACAATGTCCAGGAAGAATGCAAGACCTCATTGGCCGTGTCATTTGCCAAGATCAGGGCTACTGTGGCAGGAGTCAATTTGGCAGATTAGGAATCTTATTTAGAAATCTATTATCCTCTAATATTTAATTTTTAAGGTGACTTCTCAGAATGCAAAAGTCCAATTATATTCCATTAAAAATCTATTTGCTGACAGTTCCATGCTGCATGATTTAGGGGACTCTCTATAGCCTGGAAGGTGTATTTAAGTTAAATGCCACCATCCTGATTCTAAATATAAAGGAGGTAAGAGAGAATAACGGCTTCCCTGGTGGCTCAGACAGTAAAGAATCTGCCTATAATGCAGGAGACTCAGGTTTGATCCATGAATCGGGAAGATCCCCTGGAGAAGGGACTGGCAACCCGCTCTAGTAGTCTTCTCTAGAAAATCCCATGGACAGGAGCCTGGTGGGCTACAAACAGTCTATGGGGTTGCAAAGAATCAGACACAACTGAGTGACTAACACTTTCACTCTTTTGCAAGAGAGAATAAACCACCAACCAAGTAATGATTAGGATTACTAATCTCTCTCTATATATATAATGTATGTTATAAATATATGTATATTTGGCCACATGTATGGTATGTGTGATTCTGTAATAGTTCCCCGACCAGGGATTGAAGCTCGGAGTCTCTAACCACTGGACCACCAGGGAAGTCCCTTATCTCTATTCTTCAGTACTAAAAAAGAAATGGGAAAGTGCCTTCCTTAAAGAGAGGGACAGAAACAAGTGTGCAGTTGGTAGCAACAGACACCCGAAGAAAACATTCCTCAAGTTCAATTAGTGATGACAGTTCATGTGACTATTGATGGTCTGAAGTCTCTCATTTTGATACTTTATGGTACTAAACAGGAAGAATGGCCTTTTCTGCCTGTTCCCACTCACCCACCTTAATGAAGCTGCTTTAACCACTTAACTTTCTCAGCCTCAGTTTCCTCACTGTAAAATGAGTCTTTCAAGATAAGGAGCATGAAATGATCAGCCCATGCCTGGCAGATCACTCAGACCGAGTAAGAGTAGTATGCTGGTTTCCTATTAATTAGTAAGTTGCAATTAGTTGCTGTGGCTGTATTTTAAGGTATCTGCTAATTTAAGAGTCAGGGGAAAACCTATTTGCTTTGTTGCCAGGGTAACTCCTTGTGTGGCTTTCCACAAACACGCTAAATATCTCCGTTTCAACAAATGGACCTCTCATTACACATTCAGCACAAATAAGGCCACATTTGAGGTGCACAGGGTCCCTGCTTAGCATTCTCAGCCATGCCACTGGAAATCTGCAGCTTGCTTAACTTTCCCATGAAGCTGAACCTCTTACAGGCTGCACAGAGTTCACCCAAGGTGTTAAGAGAAAGTTTCTTCTTAGGAAACCAAGCCCATCTGCGGAACAGATGTTTATGCAACCAAATGATGCTCCCCCTACTCTCATTTCCAGTAATAACAGAATGACAGCAATGAAGGTGTTGATCAAAATCCAAAAACTATACATACTTCTGTTGAGGTTTTCTATAACATGGCCATGGGTGTCCTGCTGTCAGAATTTTGGATGCACCCTGGGCAAATAATCTTTATTAAATACTTTCCTTAGCTTGTGCTTAGTCGCTCAGTCATGTCTGACTCTTTGCGACCCCATGAACTGTAGCCCACCAGGCTCCTCTGTCCATGAGGATTCTCCAGGCAATTATATTAGATTGGGATGCCATGCCCTCCTCCAGGGAATCTTCCCAACCCAGGGATCAAACCCAGGTCTTCTGCACTGCAGATGGATTCTTTACCAGCTAAGTCACCAGTGAAGACCTTCCTCAGCTTAGATTTTTTTTTTTTTTTAAGTAGAGGTTTTCAAAGAGAGGTGTTCAAGAAGGCAATGTGCCCACTGCTTTTGCTTGTATAATACAGCTGCCTGTTTTCCTCCTGCTGTTCAGGGACTGGAAAACAGCAGGGGCTAGGCTGGCAGGAGCTCTGCCACCCCTGAGGTGCTGGCAGAAGGGGGCCTGGCCATGAGCTCTCGTGCAGGGAAGGGGGGTTCAGGCACAGGTGGGCAGCAGGAGGTGTCTAGGGCTGCATGGAGGACTGAACACTGTCCCAGACGCCCATCATCGGCATAGCTTACATTTCTTCTTCTCTTACCTAGTGGTCTGACCAAAAACATAAGAGAAACTTCAAACCTGGGGATGCTTATAGTTTTTATATTGAGTGTCTGTTGTTATTTGGTCACTAAGTCATGTCTGACTCTTTTGCAACCCCATGGACTGTAGCCCCACCAGGCTCCTCTGTCCATGGAACTACTCAGGCAAGGATACTGGAAAGGATGGCTATTTCCTTCTCCAGGGGATCTTCTCAACCCATCAGGGAAGACCTATTTGAGAATCTAGACCTCTGATTTAGTTCTTGTGACTCATCAATACATGTTGCATCTGAGTGAACAAATGAATACTGTACTAGTAAGACCTGTGTGCACTTGTTGTTTTTTTTTTCATCCTGTACATCCAGCTGAATCAATTAATCCTGGGTGTCGGGATAAGCAAGGTCCTTAGAGGTCGTCTGGCAGGTTTGTTTTTTTTTTTTTACAAATGAGTCTGGCCCAGAGGACCAAGTCCCTGGTCGGTGCACATGCCACATCCGCCTCCTGTCCCCTGAGGAGCCCAGCACAGGGGCTGATGGCGGCTGCATTCAGGAGAGGTTTACCCACAATGAACCGTGGCTTCTGATCTGAAGTTGGGTCACTGGACGTCTTAGTACCTACCTACTGTACAGCAGTGAGCTTACCTGGGGAAGGCGTCAAAGCAGTACGTTTTCCTGGTATCGGGAAAAGCCACACGCAATCCAGACATCAGAGGCGAATGGAGAATCACCGCAGCACACTCATACCTGGAGGCCAGGTCTACCGTGGGGACCGTCCCAATGCTCTGACCATACAGGATGATGTTCTCAGGACTTACGCCATACCTGGAGGAGTCAGAGGGCACGGGCCATTAGCCGACACGTGGCAGCGAGAGCGAGGAAGCCAAACACCACAGTGTCGGAAACTCACCAAACTCCTGCAACCAGGACTTTCCTGGTGGTCCAGCGGCTAAGACTCCACACTCCCACCACAGAGGGTCCACGTTCAAACTAGATCCCACAGGCTGCAACTAGGACCTGGTGCACCAAAAACAAACCCCCCAAAAACCAGTTTCTGTGTGGCCCCAGGCCCTCGAACTTGACATTATCTAACACAACTATGCTTGTAGAAGAAGAGGGTCCCAGGATGCAAGTCTTGTCTGGCGTTCCTGCTTGGGATTCATTTCAGCTGGAAGAATGAGTGATTAAAAAAAGGATCAGCGGGACTTCCCTAGTTGTCCAGCGGTTAAGAACCTACCTTCTAATGCAGGCGATGCAGGTTTGATTCCTAGTTGGGGAGCTAAGATCCCACATGCCAAGGAGCAACTAAGCTCTGCACCGCAAAGACTAAGCCTGGGCACTGCAAGGAAGAACCCACATGCGGCACCCAAGACCTGATGCAGCCAAATAAATATGTCTTTTTATAAGACAGGTCAGCAAAAAGAGTTTTGATGGATGGTTTTGAGGAAGGAACTCATGGCCCCAGTATTTCCTGCCTTAGATCCACACATTTAAAACATGAATCCCTTCAATGAGGATGAAATCTTGAGAGGTGTCAGGAAGGGACTCTGTTATCATTCATCACAGACCATCCCCCAGAGAGATGCTATGGACTGAAGGGAAGTTATCCTGGGGAGGACCTCCCTCCACTGGAACGACTGCTGAGTTCCTTCTCTGATGGACAGGGAGGTCCATTTCAGTAGGATTTAACTGAGAGTTCAAAGTCCCTTGGAGGGGGAAGTATACTTAAGATTAGGGGTCTTCTTCTCCCTCCACAATTTTCATTAAAGTAGGCTCTGGCACCCCAAAGCATGAGGGCCACTGGATGCTGCATGGGGTGGATTGCAGGGTGTCACGAGGCGCCTGGAGATAAGACTGCCTGCAACCCCCACATTGGAAGTGTAGGCTCTTTCCACACTGGCCAGCTCTGTGGCAGGATATTTTGCTATTGATTATAAACAACTAAATAATAAACAACAATAAGAGGAAGAAGAAAATAAAAACTGAAGGTAGTTATCGAAGGGGAGAGGAGTAAGAGATGGTTAATATTAGAAGTTAAAAATAAAAGAGGAATTGCCTGGCAGTCCAGACTCTGAACTTTCACTGTAGAGGGCATGGGTTCGATCCTAGGTCAGGGAACTAGATCCTATATGCCACATGGTGTGGCCAGAAGTAAAAAAATAAAGTAAAAGACTTCCAGATTAAAATGGCATCAGACTAACCGTTACCTTCTTTGATCGGATCTGCGGAATGATGAAAACCATACAGGATAACCTATCAATAGTAGTGAGTGTTACTATTAGAGTCAAACTTATTTTCTCAGTAACCTGACACTGTTTTACATCCTGTTTCATGGGCCTCGGGGGCTGCACTGAATGAGTAAAGGAGCGATGGGCACAGGCGCAAACGACAGAGGTGGGTGTGTCATTACTCCAACAGCCTTTCCTTGAGTGCCCTGACTCTGTCCAATCTCCAAGATCATGACCTCCTTGAAATGTCTTTATAGAGCAGCCTGAACTTCTCACTGAAGGATGCTCAGCTTTCAGAATTTCTACTCATGGGCATCAATCTCAGCAAATCCTACTTCTGACACACAGACACCCACACCTTAACAAAAAACACTTTACAACTCAGCGTTTTCATTGGAAAACTTCACTATGCAAAACACTAGCTATTAATAGTGGAAAATATGACAACTGGCATTACATTAAATAAAGAACTTTGGGACTTCCCCGGTGGCCCACTGGCTAAGACTCCGTGCTCTCCATGCAGGGGTCCCAGGTTTGATCCCTGGTCAGGGAAATAGATCTCACATGCTGAAACTAAGAGTTCATATGCCACAAGTTAAGATCCCCTGTGCCGCAACTAAGACCCTGTGCAGCCAAAGAAAGAGAGAGACAACTTCTGGCCCTCAGAAAGCATCGTTAAGAAAGTAAAAAGGCAAGTGGTAAAAATTATTTGCACACATAGAACCAGCAAAGGGCTCATAACTGAAACAAAGAACACATCAGTGGGGGAAAAAATGATCAAGTACAGAAAAACGGCACTCTACAAAATTATTTTTTCATAACAGAAGACATCTAAATGGCAGAGAGGGGAGGAAGGAAGGCAGGGCATGTAACTCAACTTCATTAGTAAAAATGAATTGAGATTTTCACAAACGAAAACCACAGCGTGATACTAACAAAAACTTAAATGCTGACAATACTAAGTGTTGACAAAAATGTGACCACAGGAACTTTCATCCTTTCCTGATGGGGATATAAGAGGACAGATGGAAGCACTATGCAAAAAAGTAAAAGTGAAGATGTGATGATGACACATTCCCATGGACCTAGCAATTCCTCCCCCAGATATCTTCACCATGGATTACAAATATCTTCTGGACTATTCATGGGTGATTGGAGACAGCCCCAAGGGGTGTCACAGAGCATCACAGGACAATAAACGGTGATGGATGGTAAAGACATCCTGTTCAGAATGGATGAGATACAATCAGAATGAGCAGATACACAGAACACACCATGTGTAAAAAACTTAAACCCACACAAATTAAACTTCACTGCTTGGACTCTTCTGTTGACTATGAGGGCTACTCCATTTCTTCTAAGGGATTCTCACCCACAGTAGTAGATACAATGGTCATCTGAATTAAATTCTCCCATCCCTGTCCATTTTAGTTCACTGATTGCTAAACTGGTGATATTCACTCTTGCCATCTCCTGTTTGACTATGTCCAATTTCCTTGATTCGTGGTTCCTATGCAGTACTGTTCTTGACAGCACTGGGCTTTACTTTCACCCCAGACACATCCACAACTGAGCATCGGTTCCACTTTGGCCCAGCTGCTTCATTCTTTCTGGAGCTATTAGAGGTTGTCCTCCGTTTTTCCCCAGTAGCATGTTGGACACCTTCGGACCTGGGGGTCTCCTATTCCAGGGTCATATCTTTCGCCTTTTCAGACTGTCACGGTGTTCTTGTGCCAAGTACACTGGAATGGACTGCCATTCCCTCCTCGAGTGGACCACATTTTGTCAGAACCCTCCACTATGACTAGTCCCTCCTGGGTGGCCCTGCGTGGCCTGGCTCACAGCTTCATAGAGTTACAAAAGCTCCCTTGCCACAGCAAGGCTGTGATCCATGAAGGGGTGCTTGAGTGAAAGTTGCTCGGTCATGTCTGACTCTTTGCTGCCCCACGGAATGTAGCCCACCAGGTTCCTCTGTCCATGGGATTCTCCAGACAAGAATACTGGAGTGGGCTGCCGTTTCCTCCTCCAGGGCATCTTCCTGACCTGCACTGCAGATAGATTCTTGACCATCTGAGCCATCAGGGAAGCCCCAAAGGAGTTATTAGAGACACTTAACCGAAAGAAAGTCAAAGAAGTGAAGCCTAAAAAACCAGGGTAGTGGTTAAGGACAGGAGGAGGGGGAACTAGGTTATGGCTGGGAAGAAGCATGTTTTTTGGGGAGGCTTATGGATCACTGGATATAGTCTGTATCTTTTCTTTTTTTTTTGGCTGAGCTACACATCATGTGGTATCCTAGTTTCTCAACCAAGGATCTAACTGGGGCCCCTGCCTTGGGAGCATGAAGTCTTAACCACTGGACTGCCAAAGAAGAGTCTATGTCTAATAGCAGTCATGGACTGCCTAACAGTCTATGTCTTGTCACAACTGTTCCTTTTACAGTTCATTAAGTGGAACATTTACAATCTTATGAACATTACTGGCTACCATTCTATCTATTATATTTCACAACAGTAAATATTTTCTAAAAGCTCACCAAATATTTCAGTTATGGAGACAGCCCTCCTGGAAACTGTTATGAATCATGATAGATTCTGTGCTAAACACAAACCTTCTAAGGAAACATGAGGCCATTAGAAATTGTATCTCATCAAGAGCTAATGTGGGGAAAACTCATGTTCAAATGTTCCATAAAAAGCAGCCAACAAAAAACAGGGTCACAGTTACGTTCCTTCAAATAAAATCTATATGGAAAAGGGACTTGAAAGTAATCTATTAAAATGATAATAATGGTTATTTTCAGGTAGTGTGAACCAGGTAATGTTTCTTCTTTCAAATATGCATTTCTAATTTCCTATAATTATTAGGTAGTGATTTGTTAAAATGAATAAATTAAGGAAGCACAATTACTGGAAGGTTTTGCACTGAGTCAGCAAGCATTCTTTACAGTCTGTATTTGAAAAGGCTTTGAAAACTAAAGTGCTAGTGAAGTGTTCAGATTTGTTAGTATTACATTACGGACTCTCCCCTGTTTATTATACTGTCTGACAAAACATGAGAAGCCTGGGCGGTAAGGATGGGGTTCGGGGGCAGCTAATTCTTTGAAGGTATGGAAGGTTTTCAGGAAAACTCTAAGAGGTTTCTGGTCAAACATCTGCCTCTTACAGATGAGGGGGCTGAAGTGGGTCCTTTTTATGGTACCACTAAGATGTTGTTTTTGATGGAAAAAAAAAAAAAGGTAGACGATTTATGACCTCTATACCAATGGTTCCAAAATAAGAAGTATCTAAATATCTTGAGAATCGTAAAGTATGTAAATTCCTTTAGAAATTTTCCATACTTAAAAACTCCAGTGGGTTTGCTGATTTCTCAACTAACCATTGTTTGGTACTGAGTAAAAAGTGTCAAACCAGATCCTAAAGTGCTTTTAGCTCTCAAATTCAATTAAAAGATGAAGGATAAAAAGAGAGATGGTAAATGGAATCTGTTACTAAGTCTGGATGAAATTTAGGGCATTTGAAGAGCATAGCTCTTAGGATTAAGTTTAAAATATATATATATATTCCCCCCCTCCCTTCAAAAACATCAACAATCCCCAAGTCCAAAACTTTTATCCTAAAGTAAAACAGATGTTAAGCTCTTCCAGCCTGGACAAGACAGTTTTGTGGCACGACACAGGCAGGCAGAATTTTTTGCCTTTTTACTTAGAATTTGCCATTTTGGGGTATCATGACAGCAAAACATCAAAAGTGATTTCTTACAACAGTCCACAAACAATGTTTTTTTCCTTCCATGAGTCCAACCCCCAAAGGCAGGCTTTTACAAGTAAACTTCCGCGTTTCTCAGCTATAAACACACCAGACTCAGAGACACGGAGGCCATTCCTCCTTCCTACGCCCAATAGCTCTCTTCTTCTGCTATTTCCCCTTTGCCCTCTTGTGTGTCTGGAAGAGGTGCTGCTTTTCCATCCCAGAGCTAACCTTCCACCCAAGCGCTGGATCCTCACCCTCCCCTAAATTTGAAAATTTCATCCCCACCCATGCAGAACCAATCTTAATCCCAGCACCACACACATCTCCAAGTCTCTGGATCTAAGAAAGGGCCCATCTTCACAGGAGCTTCTCTAAGTGACAGCCCCATCTCTCACCTCTCCTCCACCACATCCTCATCCCCAACAAAGCCCCTGAAATCCATCCCCTGCCACCACAACACCCAGCGATCTGCTCTCAGAAGTTCCTGATGCAACTCC
Organism: Madoqua kirkii; assembly: GCA_006408675.1. Lineage (NCBI taxonomy): Eukaryota > Metazoa > Chordata > Mammalia > Artiodactyla > Bovidae > Madoqua > Madoqua kirkii. Next base: position 15,968 of record SJYC01078758.1, read on the forward strand.
TTCTTCCCAACTCCTCATCCAATTTCTCCTTCTTCTTTTCCTTCTCTTCCTCCCTCCTTTTTTCTTTTTGCCACAACCTGCAACATGTAGGATCCTCCTGACCAGGGATTGAACCTGTACCCTCTGCAACGGAAGCACAGAATCCTAACTGCTGGATCATGGGAGCCCATGATGCCTTTCTTCTGCATTCATTCTTGGCTCCTCCCCCAGCCCCACCACCCACAGGCTTGGCCCCTTCCTGGCTCCCCTCCTCTTGCTGTAGCCTTCTTACTACCATTACATCTTCTCTCCAAAGGATTTTACTGAATCCATGCCTCAACTGTTAACTCTCTGCGGGCAACGCTTCCAACATAGCAGTCAAAGTCAGGATGAAGACAAAGATAAATTACAGAAAGGAGTGGACCATCACATAAGAAAGCCAGCTAAAGAGCTCAACTTATTCTGCCAGTGACCGATTAGCTTGGTGATTATGCAAACAGGGGACTAGTTTCTACACCTGGAAGATGTCGCTTATTGTTTTAAAAATAACACATTAAAAATAATAGCTGCTGAATGCCTCTTTAAGGACTAAGCACAGAACCTCTGGGGGTACAGAAAGATGAATATAAAACACTGGGTGGGTGCAAGCAACTTATGGTCTAGCTGGGGAAGCAAGGAATGTATATGAAAGCTTGGGGTAGGGGACAAGCTAAAGCCAGATCTAAATCTAGGATGAGTGATTAGGACACAGGATGTCACAGCAGATGAGGCAAGAAATTCAAGGTCAGGCAGGGTCAAAGCCATGTGAACAAAGTACTTCATTTGCTTGTAGCCAACTACAGCTCCATTTGCATGTCAGACAGACACACGTTCTTATCAGACTCTCCTTGGACCTCCCCACGAAGTCTTCAGTCCTGACTTAAATATGCAAGCAGGTACTGTCTGCACATGGATCTCTAGGGAAAAGCCACTCTTAGCTGGTGAGAGTGCATGCATTCATTTTACAGCAGAGTCTCCAGTCAGAATGTATCATCTCCTGCAAGGGTGCATCCAGGCCTGCCACAGCTGGTTCTGACACTCAGATCTGACCCTTGGCACGTGGAGAGACAGAACGGCCAAGACCTGAATTACACTGTAGCTATAACTGAGCCTGGAAGTCCTGAAGCTGATGATCAGAGCCCCAGTCCTGCCAGAGGACCATTCAGAGGCCTAGTTTCATAGCATCCTCAGCATGAGCATCGCATAAACACCAGCCTCTGCATCTGAGTCTCCTCTTGGTTATAGTCTCCACTGGCCCTTAACCCTTCTTTGACTGGATCCCTCAAATTTCACCCAGGCCAAAATTCTGATCCCATTAAGTCCCATGCTCAAGCACAGCACATCAGATCTTCAATCCCCAGTGTTATAACCCCCAGAATCCTAGACATCCTGACCATCCTGCTTTTTTTTTTTAAATTAATTTTTATTGGAATATAGCTGCTTTACTATGCTGTGTTAGTTGCTGCTATACAGCAAAGTGAGTCAGCTACACATATACATATACCCCTTCTTCCTTGGATTTCCCTCTCATTTAGGTCACCACAGAGCCCTGAGTTAAAAAAGGAGGAAGAAACTGCCCACAGAGGGAAACACTTGAGTTAGAGACGAACTCCAGTAGCCCCTTGCCTATAAATTCGTAGAAATACTTGCATGACACAGAGTGAATGGGGCCAAAGTCAGGATGGATTCTGAGAAAACATACTAGAAAACTCAAAATGCACTGCAGGGAATTCCCTGGAGATACAGTGATGAAGACTCTGTGCTTAACAATGCGGAAGCCTCAGGTTCGATCCCTGGTCAGGGAATTAAGATTTACTTAAAATACAACAAAAGGAATAAAGTCTCCCAATGTTTGCTAGGGGAAAGTCGTGACCCTGAATGATTACTTTCCACATCAGGGAATGCCATGTGTATGGTAACCCCTTGGAAACCCACAAATTTTGCTCTCTGCTTCTTTCAAACATCTAGCATCTTCTTGCAGTCACCAGCTATGCTGAGCTCAGATCAACACCACAGATGTTAAGTTCTGGTTCCCACTCAGCATACGGGACACGTTCCCAGGAGCACACCTCCCCTCCACCTCTGCCCTGACCCCATATCTGAGGGCATGGCAGCAGAAGTTGAGGCAGGAGGTGCTCGTGGAGGAGTCTGAGAGTACCAGGGGGACGGTGTTCAGTGGGGATGTTCCCTTCCCTGATAAAGGAAAATGTTTGTTTTCGTTTTAACATAAAGCTTGCTTCCTGTCTACAAACATGGCCAGGCTGAGCCTCCCTAAGACACACTGCATCCTGTTTAAGTTAACGGGCCTTGGTTTTGCCCTGCGTGAATAGCGTTCCCCCTTATCTTCAGATGAAGCATGCTTGGCACAGTTCCACCAACTTTGAAGCTAACATGTTAACTATTTCAGAGCTAGGACTCCTAGTAGAAATACCCTTAGACATCAGACAAAAGCACAAAAGGTAACGTGAAAGTTAATTGAAGGATGGGGTCTGAGGATACTGAAAAGCCCTAATACACTTCAGAGCAAAGCCTCAGAGTAAAAGGTCTGGCTGAGAGGGAAGTAGGTGGGTAAACACGGCCCTGGAGAAAACACAGATGACCTGGGAACACTCACCTTTAGCCACAGAAATGGGAAATCCATCTTTTACTTTCTGTAGCCAGAGCTTAACGAGTGTGTGACTTCTGCTATATTTTAAATTGATAACCAACAAGGACCTAGTGTACAGCATAGGGAACTCTGCTCAGTGTTATGTAGCAGCCTGGATGGGAGAGCAGCCTGGGAGGAGAGTGGATACATGTATGTGTATGGCTGAGTCCCTTTGCTGTTCACCTGAAACTATCACAACATTGTTAATATACTCCAATACAAACTAAAAAGTTAAAAAAATAAACCATAAATGTGTGATTTATACTGTAATTGTGAGGAAGATAAAAAAGCATTCATCCCCTGAAACATGCTTATTTTCCCTTTTTTTAAAATGAAAATTTGTAGGTTTAGGCTTTCTAAATGTTATACTGATGCTTCACAAACAGATTTCTACTGGTCGTTTAATTTCCCGTGGCAAAGGAAACACAGTTTAAAGTAAGTACCTGCTGCATGGGCGCTGTTTGAGACAAAAATTTTAATGGTAAGAGATGTCAGTGGATTGTTTCCTTTTTTCTGACCAAGGAAACCTGGCTAAAAGGGACACTGAAAAGCAAGATGATGATAACTGTGAAAGTTTCAAAACTCTGAGCCAGTGCTCATGGTATCCTTCTCAACAGTGGTTACGAAATAAAGTGTGCCAAAATGCAATGTCTAAATTAGCCTCCTTCACCGGAAGCATCAGTGAAGGTGATGAGGATAAATATGAGCTCCTGGGTTATTAGTCTCTGGGGAACTGAAGAAGGAAATGAGGTTCAAACCAAGAAATAACACTAAAACCAAGCTAAGTTTAGGCAACATGACTATCACAGTCAGTAAGTTCATCAGAACACAGTGAGTGGAATGGTTCAGTTGGGGCCAGGAAATCAGGAAGCACGGAAGCAAAAGCTTGAAGCCAGTCGCTCAGGAGGGCAAATCTGAAAACACAAGGGAAGAAAGGCAAGAGCTGGAGGGGAAGATGAGCATCCTAAGAACACGAAGGGCAGCCTGTCCCGGTGGGGGTGAGGGTTTCACCTCAAGAAGCACAGGGCCATCCAAAGGAGGTGTCACCCACTCTGAAAGCATCTGGGGAATGTGCACACAGTCCTCAGAGGATGGAGACGTGACAGGCTGTACCACCGGAAGGAAAAGAATGGCTGGGCGAGACATGTTTTGAGTGACTCACATCACGTGTCTGTGCAGCAAGCAGTGGTGGGGAAGGGACAGACATGAAGATAATTCTGTAGTTAAGGGACAGAAAATGAACACACACAGAGATGTTGAGAAGGAGATCATGGGTGGTTGGAATTTCGGTTTTTAGAAAATACGTTGAGGACTTCCCTGGTGGGCCAGTGGCCAAGACTCCTAACGCAGGAGACCAGGTTTGATCCTTGGTTGGGGAACTAGATCCCTGCAACTGAAAGATCCTGCATGCCTCAACTAAGACCTGGTACAGCCAAATAAATAAGTAAATTATTTTAAAAAATAGTATGTTTAGCTTGGGAAGACGGGTTCCAGGTAACTGTAGGGCATCCCAGGAAGGCACATGTGAGTCACGCTCTCAGGGCTCCTTATAGGGAAAATCTTTATGAATCATACTGAGGTCAATGTCAGATAGGCGAGCCTCTAGGTGCTCCTCACGCTGCCTCCTGCCAGGGTGTGGGAAGCCCAGCAGCTGGAAGGACGGGGGCTGGGGTGTCTGTCCAGGCCAGCAGCTGCAGGAGCACAGACGGCCACAAGCAGAGGCTCTGGGAGAAACAACACGCCCCGGTCCCATGGAGACAGATGGACCAGACGCATCACAGCTTATATCTGTAAACAAAAAGGGAACGTGTCCTTTTCTTCAATGGACTGTGATGACAATGACACACATACCGAATGAGGGCATCCCAGCAGATCCGAACTCACCAGGGGCAGTAGTGTGGCGATGCACGTCCGGTCACAGAGCCTTTCTTACAGGTACTCAGGTATTTCAAAACGTAACAAGGGGGCTTCCCTGGTGGCTTAGTGGTAGAGAATCCACCTGCCAGTGCAGAAGACATGGGTTCAATCCCTGGTCTGGGAAGACCCCATATGCGATGAGGCAACCAAGCCTGTGCACCACAATTACTGAGTCTGTGCTCCAGAACTCAGGAGCCACAACTACTGAGCCTAGGCACCCTAGAGTCCGTGCTCTGCAAGAGAAGCCACTGCAATCAGAAGCCCGCTCACCGCAGCTAGAGAAAAGCCTGAGTGACAACAAAGACCCAGCACAGCCAAAAAAAAAAAAAGAAGACAAGCGTTATTCAAGTTTTGTAAACTAGCATCTACCCTCGACGATGGGATTTTGTTCTATCCTAGGTGTTAGAAATTTCCTTCCAAATGATAGCACAGATAACTAGAGAAAAGCCTGAGTGACAACAAAGACCCAGCACAGCCAAAAAAAAAAAAGAAGACAAGCGTTATCCAAGTTTTGTAAACTAGCATCTACCCTCGAGGATGGGATTTTGTTCTATCCTAGGTGTTAGAAATTTCCTTCCAAATGATAGCACAGGGATTGGCTATCTGTGCCAGGTCTAAAACCACCTTCCAAACAATTCTTTTTCTATCTTTCGGCCAAGCCAAAAGATAAATTTTGGAAGTCTTAACCACTGGACCACCAGGGAAGTCCCAAACAACATGATTCTTTGTGACATTAGAGACTGTTCTCGCCCCTACAATACTCTTTCTCTGTATCAAAGCAAAATTAACAAGACTTGGCATGACTTAACTTTTTTACAAAAATTACATTTCAGAGGAAAAGTTAACAGTCCTAAAGAATATGAAAATCACCTCTCTTTAGCTCTGTTACAATTAAAACAGAATAATTTGCTCAAACTTGTTTGAGTATAATTGTGCATGAAATTGTTCTAATGATAATTGGGGCTCTTTGGGCATTCTGTAATTATCTAACACGTTGGAAAAGCCAGAAGAAATGCTGTCTTCCCTCCCCATTGCCCCCCAGCCCCCAACCAACAGCTGCATAAATACCTGTGAAATGGTTAGAATGCCACCTACCCTACAGTTTTTGAGAGGATTACCTAAGCTGGCTTATATAACTCACAAGCATCCGATAAAAAAGGCATTTAATGTATGTCACTCCCATTCACACCAAATACATATTGAAAACAGGCACGTGACCAAAGCAAAGCCTTAAAGCAGAGGTCCCCAAACTCTGGGATCTAATGCCTGATGATCTGAGGTGGAACTGGTGTAATAATAATAGGAATAAATGTAAATGTAAAGCCCTTGAATCATCCTGAAACCATCCCCCATCCCTGGTCCATGGAAAAATTGTTTTCCAAAAAACCAGTTCCTGGTGCCAAAAAGGTTGGAGGCCTCTGGCTTAAAGGATCTCCCTAATTCATACCCAAGAAACACAGCTGAAATTAAAACACAGACAGAACTCATGAAATCTCTGGGACAGGGAAATACATTAAAAAAAAAAAAATCTTAATTATCCCTTTGAGGGCCGAAGTCACTTCTTAGAACTAGAAACCCAAGAATCAATTTCTAATTATTTTATTTCATTGTAAGGTGAGTTCTCCCAACAACCATAGCACACAAGACACGGTCAGTTTCTGCCCTGCCTCACAGGGACTCACAAATGGAGTTCAACAAAAGCCCTTTAACTCCTACATGACAACGGCTGAGATGTCCAGCAGATATTCATGGATGGTCACCCACAGCCGACAGAGAGCTTTTCTGATCTGCTGTATCTTCAGAGCATCTCTCTCCTGACCTTGGAGCTGCAGGTATGAACATAAGCCCAAGGTGGACCTCCTTGGCCAGAGTGACTGCTTCTGGCAGAAACAGAGTTAGAACCAAGACCAGTCGATAGGAGTTCTTCCAGGACGCCTGTGCCCTCTTCTGCCGAGAATCACCTTTGTCACTGTTCAGAAAGAACCTCCTCAGAATCACTACAGGACCTCCCTGGAGGTCCAGTGGTTAAGACTCTGCAAGTGGGTGAAGGTTCGATTCCTGGTCGGGGAACTAAGATTCCACCTGCCCTGCAGTAGAGCAAAAAAAAAAAAAAAATTTGCTACCAACAAGAAAGCAAAGTTGAGAGAAGTGAGCAGAGTCTTGAAGCTACCGTTCAAGGTCCCAAACTTGGTCAAGCACCCAATCACAGGGCTCCTGGAGTTTTGACCTGGGTGGAGCTTACGCTATTCTCTCATGAATCTGGGCTAACATTAGCCTTTTGTGAGCAGCTCAGAGTATGTAGTCACAGCTGTGTGATACTCTCGGGCGTGGACAGAGGGTGGAGATTTGCACAGTGGGTTAGAGGAAAGAATAGGCTTTAAATTAGACAACTCAAGGACTGGAGCCCAGCTCTGCCACGATCAGTGGTCTGATCTTTTTTTAATTAAAAAAATCTGTGTTTATTTTCTGGGGGGGCTACAGGGCAGCATGAAGGATTTTAGTTCCCTGACCAGGAATCAAACCCTCTGCCCTGCCGTGGAAGCAGAGTCCCACCACCGGACACCGGGAAGTCCCAGTGACCAGCAGTCCTGTCTCCTGGGCTCTAAAGGGCTGTAACCTTGCCTTGGATCTACAGGGAGAATTAAACGAGGTGATGGGTGAAACCCCATGGACCCCTCTTTGTGCCCCCTCCAGGCTGCTTTCATGTGCCCACAGCCAGACGTGGCACGAGTGGACACTGAATGTGGCCCTAGGACAAAAGATGACGTGTAATCTGAAACCAGAATTCTGGCTCTCTCCCTCTCGTCAGCTTGGGCTTGCTACTGTTTGCTCCCTTCATGTTTGTATACACTCACAATGGAAGTCTGTTAAATAGACATCCTCCATGGGACAAACCCGGTGATGTCCCGAGTCCCTCCTTGACAACATCGCAGTTTCTTTCTCTCCAGTCTCATTCCTTCCTGGTGCCTGTCTTTTTTCCCTTGTATTCTCTACTCTTCATTTGACTTCCAGAAGCTTCCATTCCCCACCCTCCTTCCTTCTTCTTAAAAGCATAGTAAATTCACGACATCAATTATGAAAATAACTAGAACTACAGGACAGGCTGGGATTTCCCTGGTGGCTCAGATGGTAAAGTGTTTGCCTGCAATGCAGGAGACACAGGTTCGATCCCTGGGTCGGGAAGATCCTCTGGAAAAGGAAATGGCACCCCACTCCAGTACTCTTGCCTGGAAAATCCCATGGACAGAGGTACCTGGTAGGCTACAGTCCATGGGGTTGCAAAGACTCAGACTGAGTGACTGAGTCATGACTGAGCAACTTCACTTTCCTCACAGGACAGGTGGATGGAAAGACCCTTCCTCAGAGATCACACAGATGGGTCACTCTAAGACAAGGAAAGGAAAGCTCTGAAAAAGGTTAAAACTTCACTCTGAATTGTAAGTACCAAGATAACTGCTGTAAGTATATTATAGCTCCAGAATATGGACAAACTGGGGAAGAATTGTCAGTCGCACAAATTAAGCCAAACCAGCACAAGCATATTGGAGGGGGTGCAGCATAGGTTTAGTATCAGACAGAATTACCAGTCATGCTCTAGGCTTTATTTGTCTGGTACATTCAATGGGCTCCTACCTATCCAGGCTAGGGTGGTGTGTAACTGCTCAGTCATGTCTTTTTTATCATCCCCTTGCAACACAAATGCAAAACGATTTGGAATCAGTGTGTCCAGATGCCCAACCTAAGCATTTCTGAAATAAATCATGCTTTAAAATGTGAACATTCTGCTTTAGGGGCACAGAGTTTTCATCTGGGAAAATGGAAAGTTCTGGACACAGATGGTGGTGATGGTTTCCAAACAAGGTGAACAGACTCCATGCCCCAGACCTGTCCACTTAAAACTGGTCCAAAGACTCCATTTCATGTTATGCACATATGGTCACAAAAAGAAGGGGGGCAAGTGAACAATCCTCTTAAATCTGACTTCTACTAATTATTTTCTTATTAGAGCATACCAGGGAGAAAGGCTAGCTCTCTTGAAGTCCAAATGAGACTTTAGGGAATTCTCTGGTGGTCCGGTGGCTAGGACTAGGCACTTTACTGCCAGGGCCCCTGTTCCATCCCAGACTGTGGACCTAAGATTCCAAAAGCCAAGAGGTACATCCAAAAAAAAAAGGAAAGAGAGATTTTACTACAAAAATAAAATAGTAAATATAGTTCACTTTTTTTTTAAAGGAAGAAGATGCTAAAGATATGCATGTCACTAATACTGTGTTCTTTTACAAATCCGGTAGAACATTCTACTCATGAGCCATCTCCAAGGGCAGCTTCAGGGAGGCTCAGCGGCACGTACAAAGGTAGATGGGGGTGACAGCTCTGTTTTACTTAATCACAAAGACCTTCTTATCCTTTCCATTTTCTCTCCACCTTGCCTGAATTTTTTACAAAGCAAAACAAAGGAAAACCACTCCTTAGCACAGCCCACCAGTTCTGCCATCCTTTTTCTTGGGAACATGAAAGGACTCACGCAGGGACATCATAAGATGAGGCCAGTGCGGGATGTGGTGATGGAGACAGACACCTCTCTTCTCGGTGGCACCTTTCGTCTGAGTAACACCAGCACAGAATTTCAATTCTATATCTAAATATTCAAGGGCAGCTGTTAGAGAGGTTGGCTGCATTCTGAAATATCACCCCTGAGGCTATCAAGGACAGAGGGATTGGGATTCTGGGTGGCGGAGCCAGCCTTGCAGTCTCCAAACACCAGACAGCGTCTATGTGACTCATGGGTCTTATCCACACGGGAGCCTTCATTTCCTTTTCCAGTGCGTCTAAAATACGGCCTTGAGGTAACTTCAACCTTACATTTTAATTAAAATACTACACAGTCTATAAACATAGAGGCAAACGCCATGCCTTTATTTATCATTAAACAGGAAGCCTTTATTTGGCCCACTAAGAACATCATGTACCATAACATTAATAACTAAAAAATACTCAGCTCACCACATTCCATTCCATACACTCCATCCAACCTGTTCTGATATCCTCATCAACCAGTCTTTGGCATCTAATGTAACGAATGAATGAATGTGAAAGTCACTCATTGTGACCCCATGGTCCGTAGCCTGCCTGGCTCCTCTGTCCATGGGATTCTTCAGGCAAGAATTGTGGAGTGGGTTGCCATCTCCTTCTCCAAGGGAATCTTCCCAACTCAGAGATCCAACCCAGGTCTCCCACATTGCAGGTGGATTCTTTACCATTTGAACTACCACAGAAGTCCAATGTAAGGCAGTGGAGTAAGTAGCCCGGTGAGGGTGACTCCCATCCCCAGGCATCTAATGGGAATTCAGGGAGGGCAGAGAAGGCCAGATCACCTGAAGAGCCGATTCCATGTGCTACGTGGAACATGGGACTTTAGGACCCACTGGCAGATACTGGGATTAAGATGCTAAAACATTAAGAGTTCAAGCCATCTTGTGTGCCGCCACAAAGATCTGACACAGCCAAATAGATAAATATTTTTTAAAATATGCTAGAACAAAAGATGGGCTTCCCTGGTGGCTCAGCAGCAAAGAATCTGCCCGCAATGCCAGAGATGCTGGTTCAATCCCTGGGTAAGGAAGATCTCCTGGGGAAGGAAATGGCAATCCACTCCAGTATTCTTCTCTGGGAAATCCCATGGATAGAGGAGCCTGTCGTGCTGCAGTCCATGGGATCCCAGAGTCGGACACAACTGAGTGTGCCGACGTGCACACACATGCTCACCCACACATACACCCCAAAGGATGGGAAATGAAACAAGAGTGGACTGTCAGACACAGTCAAGAGTCTTCTAATTCAGGCAATGCTCTGGGAATCTGGTGCTGGATCCATCTTCTTTTCCTTTGTTCTGAGCATCATAAATGTTCTCCACCCTCTGAGCAAGGCTAATCAACAACCTCTAGATGTCTGCTTCTCGGTGCTCACCCCTCATTCTAGCGGCCCCCCGTTCCAAACTGGCTTCCCTAGCTGGGTCCTGTCCTCTCTCTAAGCCCATTGGACCTCAAACAGTCCCAATCTCTCCAAAATTCCATCCAAGACGCCAGCGGGTACTTTAACATATTAAACTTTCAAATCTCTCTCCTCAGTCCTGGAATGTTCCTACGTTATTATTTCTAATACATCTGACTCCCTGTTGACAATTTCCCATGGTTTGTGAGTTCTCCTTAAGTCAAGGCAATTTGGATAAAGGAGAGTATTTACTCCAGAATTGCAAAGTTCATCAAAAGAACATTTTTTTTTCCATTCAAAATTGGAAAGAAATCAAAATATACAAATCTTTTATAAAGTATTAACAACACTTTCAATACTATAGCTCTGTTTCTATGTATTTTTACCTTCAGAAAGGAGTTTATTTTCACCACTTTCACAACATATCAGAATTCCTCATATTAAAAAAACAAAAGTGAAACAGGGACTTCCCTAGCAGTCTAGTGGTTAGGATTCTGCGCTTTGAATGTAGGGGGTGCAGGTTCAATCCCTGGTTGGGGAATTGAGAACACACATGCCACATGGCACAGCCAAAAAAAAAAAAAGTGAAACAGTATAGCCAAAAATGTTCATGAAAATATTAAGGTTTTAAAATAATTTCAGACTCACTACTTCTCTGGCACAAAGCAAAACTTACGGGCAAGGTTGTAAGTTCTTATAAACTGAATATCTGAATCGAGTATTGTATAAGAAATACGTCAGTTGAGCTGGCCCCCACCTCTCCCACCCCCACACTGGTTACATACATCCATGCTGACTGGGTTCTATCCCATGACAGAGATAAAGCAGGGGATAATTTATTTCTCAAATAATCACTGTGGGACTTCTTGTATCTACGGTGATACAGGCTAAGGGTTTATGCCCTCCTAGGGCTTATAGTCTAACAGTCTGATTATGTACACTCTCTTTATTCCAAATTGAGAGTACCTGCGAGACTTCCCTGGTGCTCCAGGGGCTAAGACCCTCGCGCTCTCAATGCAGGGGGCCAGGGTTCAATCCCTGGTCAGTAAACTAGATCCTGTAGGCCACAGCTAAAGATCCCATGTACCTCAATGATAATTAAAGATCCTGCGTGTTGCAACTAAGACTGGGCGCAGACAATTAAATAAATAAAAATAAATAAACATCAGAATAATAGTTCCTGATTTGAAAGATTTGGGGAGGCAGATCCAGGCCTGATTCATTCCCCTCACTTGACAGATCAGAAATCCAAAGTAAATCACTGCATTGCTCATGGCCCCTGGGTTCAACGCCTCCAGGCATTTTCCTGGGGCATTTCACGCCCTTTGACGTCATCTTCCAAGGGGATTTTCCAAGGGGATTAGGCCCCTATTAGCCTCCTATGCCCCCACTCCCAGCCCCCATCACTGCCACTGTGCCCTGAAGGCTCAGGTCTAAACCACACTTGATCAGGCTAGCCTAGAGGTGCTTAACCCAAGGGAGGTGGGTGTCCCTTTGACCTGTGAACAAGAGCCAGGAACCACTGGGGGGCTTCGCTGCTGTTTATCATGTGAAGGTACTTGGCACACAGAAGGGTGACCCGGGATGAACCACGACAAGGAAAACGATGAGGAGGAGGAGACTGAGCATGATTTTTATTATTCTTGTACACTTTTGAGACCCCATAGACGGCAGCACACCAGGCTTCCCTGTCCTTCACTATCTCCCGGAGTTTGCTCAAATTCATGTCTATTGAGTTGGTGATGCCATCCAATCATCTCATTCTCTGTTGCCCTCTACTCCTTTTGCCTTCAATCCTTCCCAGCATCAGGGTCTTTTCCAAAGAGTCTTGCCATCAGGTGGTCAAAGTATTAAGAGTTTCAGCTTCAGAGGCAATGATGACCTGTGAATACCTTATCTCTAATTCTAACAACAACCTGCACAGTGCCATTAAGTTGCTATTGTCAGCTCTTTTCATCTGCAGTCCTGGGAGTCTAATGGTTTTTACCAAAGGCCATAAAGCTGATGGGCTTCCCAGATGATTCAGTGGTAAAGAACCTGCCTGCCAATGCAGCAGTTCGATCCCTGGGTCAGGAAGATACCCTGAAAGAGGAAATGGCAACCCATTCCAGTATCCTTGGCCTGTGAAATCCCATGGACAGAGGAGTCTGATGGCCTACAGTCCATGGGGTCACAAAGAGTCAGACACAACTGAGCAGACTCGCTTGAAGCTGCGCAGGCAATGCCTGAAGCTGATAGGAGGTAGAGCCTGGCTCTGACCTCACATCAGACGTTTGCCTCCAGAGCTCAGCCCCTCTGCCCTGAGACTCACAACAGCTAGGGAGGGGTGTTCGCAGCCTCACAGTACCCTGGTAGCCAGATGAAGTCAGGAGTGCAAGAGGCCTAATGACCCCTTCACCAAAGTATTTAAGCATGTCACCGGCCCTTCCCCTACTCCACACTCATCTTTAAATCAGAAGCTCCAAACCCTTACTGGAGGCTCGGGAATTCCTGGTGCAGCAGATTTCAGCAGAGCCAGACCAGTCACCGGTTGCACGACCACAGGAAAGCTCAAGCGCAAACCTGAGACTCGTGCTGCAGACCACCGTTCTTACCTGTGCTCTTTCACTTCCTCTCTCCTTTCTCACCCAGTATCTTCCCAGTTTGGTCAGGAAAGCTATCTCTACTTGTGCAGACTGATTCTATTGTAAGTTTTAGAAGAACGCTCCATTAGGACTAGGACTGTTGAACGACTGGGAGTGACTCAGAAGAATGCAAACTATTCAACCCTTCCAGGCAGAGGCTCACTGAGCTCAGAAGACATTCTCCACCGAAGGTACAATGAAAGTGAGAAGAGTCAGCTGCCAAATAACCAGTTTGAATTTCTCAAAGAACCAGATACTACAACACACACTCCACTGGGCAACTGCCTGCTTAAGTGCATGGACCACCAAGCCACATTATGCAATTCTAATCTCCTGCCTCAAGGGTGAAGAAAGCTGAGCTCCTCAATGATTGGAAGACACCAAGGCGTGTCTTCTTAAGAATTCACCATATCCACTAGAACGTTTTCAAATGAGTCAACAATATTTTGCTTTTAGACTTTAACAACAGAAATAGGAATCGCCGACTTAAAAAACAGTCACAACCTACAAAGATAAGACTTAGGTTTTATATGGTGGGAAATTCTTAGGACTTCAAGCATGGGAGGGAGCATCTCAAGTAGCCCTGAAAGAATTGCTGGTGTAGGGGTGGGGGTGGGGTCAGTTAAGTTCAGTTCAGTCGAGTCACTCAGTCGTGTCCCAATCATTGTGACCCCATGAATCGCAGCACGCCAGGCCTCTCTGCCCATCACCAACTCCCAGAGTTAACTCAGACTCACATCCATCGAGTCAGTGATGCCATTCAGCCATCTCATTCTCTGTCTTCCCCTTCTCCCTCTGCCCCCTATCCCTCCCAGCATCAGAGTCTTTTCCAGTGAGTCAACTCTTCACATGAGATGGCCTAAGTACTGGAGTTTCAGCTTTAGCATCATTCCTTCCAAAGAACACCCAGGGCTGATCTCCTTCAGAATGGACTGGTTGGATCTCCAAGGGACTCTCAAGAGTCTTCAACACCACAGCTCAAAAGCATCAATTCTTTGGAGCTGAGCTTTCTTCACAGTCCAACTCTCACATGCATACATGACCACTGGAAAAACCATAGCCTTAACTAGACAGACCTTTGCTGGCAAAGTAATGTCTCTGCTTTACAACATCCTATCTAGGTTGGTCATAATTTTTCTTCCAAGGAGTAAACATCTTTTAATTTCATGGCTGCAGTCACCATCTGCAGTCATTTTTGAGCCCCAAAAAATAAAGTCTGACACTGTTTCCACTGTTTCCCCATCTATTTCCCATGAAGTGATGTGACCAGATGCCATGATCTTCGTTTTCTAAATGTTGAGCTTTAAGCCAACTTTTTCACTCTCTACTTTCACTTAGTGAGTCTCTGGAAGCATTAATACAAACAAAGCTAGTGAAGGTGATGGAATTCCAGATGAGCTATTTCAAATCATAAAAATAATGCTGTTAAAGTGCTGCAGTCAATATGTCAGCAAATTTAGAAAACTCAGAAGTGGCCACAGGACTGGAAAAGGTCAGTTTTCATTCTAATCCCAAATAAGGGCAGTGCCAAAGAATGTTCCAGTTACAGCACAATTTGCTCATTTTGCATGCTAGTAATATACTTAAATCCTTCACGCTAGACTTCAGGAGTACATGAACCAAAAATGTCGATGTACAAGCTGGGTTTAGAAAATTCAGAAGAACCAGAGATCAAACTGCCAGCATTCCTTGGATCATAGAGAAAGCAAAAGACTTTCATAAAAACAACTACTTTTGCTTCATTTACTACACTAAAGCCTTTGTGGATCACAGCAAACTGTGGAAAATTCTTAAAGAGATGGGAATGCCAGGCCATCTTACCTGCCTCCTGAGAAACCTATATGTAAGTCAGGAATCAAAATTTAGAATCACACATGGAACAAGTGGTTCAAAATTGGGAAAAGAGTACATTAAGGCTACATATTGTCACCCTGTTTATTTAACTTAGATGCAGAGTACATCACATTAAATGCCAGGCTGGATAAATCACAAGTTTAGGGAACAAGTGGTTCAAAATTGGGAAAAGAGTACATTAAGGCTACATATTGTCACCCTGTTTATTTAACTTAGATGCAGAGTACATCACATTAAATGCCAGGCTGGATAAATCACAAGTTTGAATCAAAATTGCTGGGAGAAAATATTAACAACCTCAGATCTGCAGATGATACCACAATGGCAGAAAGTGAAGAGGAACTAAAACCTCTTGATGAACATAAAAGAGGAGAGTGGAAAAGATTGGCTTAAAACTCAACACTCAAAAAAATGAAGATTATGGCATCGTTTTATCACTTTATGGCAAATAGATGGAGAAAAAGTGGAAACAGTGACAGACTTTACTTTCTTGGGCTCCAAGATCACTGCAGATGGTGACTGCAACTATGAAATTAAAAGACCTTTTCTCCTTTGAAGTAAAGCTATGACAAACCTAGACCACATACTCAAAAGCAGAGACATCAATTGGTGACAAAGTTTCATATAGTCAAAGCTATAATTTTTCCAGGAGTCACGTACGGTTGTGAAAATTGGACCATAAAGAAGGTTGAGAACTGAAAAACTGATGCTTTCAAAATGTCGTATGGAGAAGACTCTTGAGAGTCCCTTGGACTGAGAAGATATCAAACCAGTCAATCGTAAAGGAAGTCAACCCTTAATATTCATTGAAAGGACTGAAGCTGAAGCTTTAATATTTTTACCAGCTGATGAGAAGGGTTGACTCACTGGAAAAGACCCTGATGCTGGGAAAGACTGAGAGAAGGAGAAGGGGGCAGTAGAAAATGAGATGGTTAGATGGCATCACCAAATCAATGGAGGTGAGTTTGAACAAACTCTCGGAGACAGATAGTGAAGGGCAGGGAAGCCTGGTGTGCTGTAGTGCATGAGGTTGCAAAGAGTTGAAATAACTTACAACAGAAGAACAACAATATTTTTATCACACACCATTTTCAGTGAAACATAATTTCTGATAGTCTTTGTGTTCTGATATAGGAGCTATTTTTTAATTAGAAAAATAAGAAAAAATAAACTTGGAGACATAAAGCCAAATTTAAATTTAAAAGTTTGTAACATTTTGATGGGTTTCCCTGGTGACTCAAATGGTAAAGAGTCTGCCTATAGTTCAGAAGACCTGGGTTTGATCCCTGCATCAGGAAGATCCCCTGGAGAAGGAAATGACAAACCATTCCATATGCTTGCCTGGAAAATCCTATGGGCAGAGGAGGCTGGCAGGCTACAACACATGGGGTTGCAAAATGTCAGATACGGACTGAGCTACTTCACTTTCTTTCTTTTAACAGTTTGATAAATATCCTAATTGTCTAACTATCCATCTCACTTTCATTGTCTACAAACTTTTGCCTCAAAAAAGTGCATATAATTATAGCTATACATATTTAGCAGTTAAAATATAGCAGGCTACACTACTGAGTTCAGTCTTCCATGAGCACCCACATTATTCTTAATCAGTGAAGCATTGTTCAGTAGTATAATTTAATAACCTTTTGAGTCATAGATTATAAACTTTGACATATTACACTATATTATCTTTTGAAAAACTGCTAGTTTTCTGTCATGTCAGTATATACAGATCCAGTTTGCAACTTTTTTATTTTTTTTAGTGGGACACACATGTCCTCTTCCAGGTGGAACATGCTGCTAATTGCACCCACTTTGGGGAGAAAATTCACAACTTGGGGTTGATCCAGGAGAAGCCAGCCCAGATGGCTATGCTGCAGTATGTGACTGAGGTGAGGGCTGCCCACTGTCTCCAGAGTTCTTCTTCCCAGATGGGTCAGACTATAACCCCCAACTACTTCTTGATTGACTCACCTTATTAGGATTAGAGAATAGGACCCAGAGAAATCCAAAAAAATGGCTAGATAGGTCCTTGGCTGGTACTATTATTTTTATCTAAAGCTTTATGACATAAATGTAGACAACACTGATGCATACTACAACATTCTTGGAGCTCATTAAAAGTCTAGGTGTCCAAGTCCTACAATAGGGCTATGGAGTCAGGTCATTTCTATTTAGGGCCCAAGAATACATATTTTTAAAAAACTTTGCAGCTCAATCAGAAGTATCTTATATGATAACTTCTGACTAACTGAGAATGTCCCAGAACTTTAGCTAATCTTTGCTCTCTGATTTTTTCTGTAATTCTGCAATTTCCTTATCTAGTACTTCTTACAGAAGGAATATATTTTCCCTTTCAAGTTGTTCCATTTTGTGTAATTCTAATTTAAGTTGGGGCTTCTGAAACCTAAGTTTCCAGTAAATGAGCCAAAATTAATTTTCTTCCTATAGATATGGCATAAACTCAGCACAAATGGTTGTGAAGATTATTATTAAATTGGTCATTTACTTTTCTTACACATATTACAATAAATTTTAAATACTAATAAAAATGTGTGATCTTGATAATCATTGCATTAAGGAATTTTCAATAGAGGAATTTAGGAAAATTAGCATTTTTTAAATAGTTAAATTTTCAATCAGTATATACAGTTTACCTTTCCATCTCATCCAGTGTCAATCAATAATATTTTATATCTTATAAATATCTAATATATTTTGTTAGTCATCCCTAGATAATTTATGATTTGGGCAATATTAAAAGTGGAATTTTTCCAATTGTTTGTCATTAGACATTCTTTTAATAACTTTGGATCCCATGATACACATAAATTTGTGTATTAACTATATCAGCTAATTTGAGATACTGATGGATTTTCTAAATATTTACTTCTTCATTTTCTCTATTTATATTTGTGTGTGTGTGTGTGTTTTCATTTCTTTAATGAAAAAAATGATTGCACTGCCTAGTTATGGCTCCCTTCCCACACAACACTAAGCATAAAAGAGAATCCTAAAATTGTCTTTCAAAGATTTGTCTCAGTACCTGGCATCTCCCTGGCCACTGCATTTAGATCTCTATCAGAAAAGACAAGGGCTTGGGAAGCCCACCCTCCTCAAACCCAGACTGCTGTGGATATGGCTAGCCATGGCAACTGGGGTTTCATTTTATCAGGAAGGCTTTCCTGTCTTGCTTTGGCCCCTGGTGATAAGTATCCACCGTGGATAAAAATACAGTATCTTTAATTGGTTTTATTAATGAGTGTTCCCTAGGGCCAAGATGAGGGGCAGTCACAGAAAGATGTCTGACCACCTCTTGCACTCACCAGAGTTCTCTCCTCAGGTCACCCACCATGGCCAGTAATGACAATGGCCCTAATACCCCTTCTGTGTATACAACACATCCTCAGGTTGTATAATATCCCCAGAAATCAGTAGGAACCTTCCATTTAAGCTCCCAAATGTTCAGGAATAATTTTTTGGGAAGCCCACCCTCCTCAAACCCAGACTGCTGTGGATATGGCTAGCCATGGCAACTGGGGTTTCATTTTATCAGGAAGGCTTTCCTGTCTTGCTTTGGCCCCTGGTGATAAGTATCCACCGTGGATAAAAATACAGTATCTTTAATTGGTTTTATTAATGAGTGTTCCCTAGGGCCAAGATGAGGGGCAGTCACAGAAAGATGTCTGACCACCTCTTGCACTCACCAGAGTTCTCTCCTCAGGTCACCCACCATGGCCAGTAATGACAATGGCCCTAATACCCCTTCTGTGTATACAACACATCCTCAGGTTGTATAATATCCCCAGAAATCAGTAGGAACCTTCCATTTAAGCTCCCAAATGTTCAGGAATAATTTTTGACGATACCTCTCTTCCTCAACACAGCTATAAAATATTATTTGCATTTTTAGCATAGTTATCTTCTTTAGGAGCCTGATAAATTCATGCTCACAGACTACCTATATCTACTCTGGAAGAAACAGAAAAAGCACACCTTGCCTTTGTGTACGATCACACAACTCCTTTCCTATACCAAAGTTCATTACAGGTTAG
>SJYC01078759.1:0-17439 GCA_006408675.1 Madoqua kirkii
CAACTGAGCGACTTTCACTTATACATTAAGAATGTATATATATGTTTACTATATATAGCTGAATATTTTTGTTTGCTTCATCAAACCCACGTTATACACATCTGGACCTGATTTTCTGTCTTTTGCTTTCTGATATATTTGAATGGCCTTCCTAGCTCCCTTGTGCTATAGTAGGGTTAGGACAATGGAAGAATGAGTCAGGAGATTGGAGGGAGTGAAAGGAGAGAAGATCTGTGTATCTAATTCACCAACTCCATCCCAGTGTTGTTACCTTGGTCTCTTTGCCTTCCAAAGTACTCAGTTTCTATCCGTGCAGCATTCTTGCCAAAGCTCTTGGCTATGAGTTATAGTACTGTTTTCCCTCACATCTTCAGATTCAGGGCTGATAAAAAACAGGTAATAGATACGATGAACTATGCATTATGGTTCCTCTACATCCTGTTCACACTTTAGTAATATCTGTTTTCTGAAGTCTTTAATTTAGGCCAACTTGAGTTTGCTTAATTTTAGTGGGATCTTGCATAATATGTGACATCAATCTTATACAAACTATTTCTTCAACTTGGAAAATTCAAGGTCTGCCTGGAGAAGTTTAATTCATTTAGTCTGGTTTGTGCTGCTAGAAGTTTGTACAATTTTAGGGACCCTCATTAAGAAAAATAATACAAATTTATAAATATAGATCTAGGTATAATAGGTATTTAGAATGATAAATGATAACATGCTACACATTTAAAAAACTATATTACAAAATTTCCCAAACTGGAGAAAATAGAATAATGTTTTTTTATTAATCAACCTATTGACACAGCTCTGTAATATGGCTTTGCCAACATTTGTTGCTCATATATTTGTTTCTTTATATGACAACAATTTTGTAATCTTGTTTTCACTAGAGAAAACACAAAGATAAGCTGATCTTTCCTCTAGTATGGATGAAAGCAATAAATGCTGGAGAGGGTGTGGAGAAAAGGGAACCCTCTTACACTGTTGGTGGGAATGCAAACTAGTACAGCCACTATGCAAAACAGTGTGGAGATTCCTTAAAAAATTGCAAATAGAACTGCCTTATGACCCAGCAATCCCACTGCTGGGCATACACACCGAGGAAATCAGAACTGAAAGAGACACGTGTACCCCAATGTTCATTGCAGCACTGTTTATAATAGCCAGGACATGGAAGCAACCTAGATGTCCATCAGCAGATGAATGGATAAGAAAGCTGTGGTACATATACACAATGGAGTATTAGCCCTTAAAAAGAATAAATTTGAATCAGTTCTAATGAGATGGATGAAACTGGAGCCGATTATGCAGAGTGAAGTAAGCCAGAAAGAAAAATAGCAATACAGTAGACTGACACATATATATGGAATTTAGAAGGATAGTAATGATGACCCTGTATGTGAGACAACAAAAGAGACACAGAGGTATAGAATGGACTTTTGGCCTCTGAGAGAGAGGGAGAGAGTGGGATGATTTGGAAGAATGGCACTGAAACATGTATACTATCATGTAAGAAACAAAGCGCCAGTCTATGTTTGATACAGGATACAGGATGCTTGGGGCTGGAGCACGGGGATGATCCAGAGAGATGATATGGGGTGAGAGGTGGAAAGAGGTTTCAGGATTGGGAGCTTGTGTACACCTGTGGCAGATTCATGTCAATGTATGGCAAAACCAATACAGTATTGTAATGCAGAATAAAGTAAAAATAAAATTAAAAAAAAGAAAAATTCATTAAGCTTTATAACATTATACAATCATGTTATTTTTTAGGAATGTGAAGATCTGAAAAACCCTCTCTCTAATATTTTATATATATATATATATATATCCTAAGATGTTAAGGCACTATTGAGTGTATTCCTGGGAGGAGAGAATACACTATTTTTTCATTTTGGCCACTCATCAATGAGATCAAATCCTCTTAGATATATAATTTTATACACTGAATGACTGAAAGAATTTTCCACAGATTAATTTCTTGTTCTGCACATTTTAAATCTTGCTTCTCTTCCTCCATTCACATTCTTATAATGTCAGTTCTATAGGAAATGTTCATATCAAGATATGAAATCTGACCCTGTACCTTTGTGTCCCAACCCTGAGTGAGTTGACACTGTATATTAGAAAAATACCCTAGAACTGATATATACATTGTGATGGCTAGCAATAACTTATCTATACACAGATACAACTGCAAACCACAGAAAAGTATCCCATTAACCCAAACTATTTCCAAGTATATTTTCTCATATTCACATTCTAAAAAGGATGTGGCCTCTCCAAGCCCACCTGAACCTAAAGGAAGTGTGTTGGAGGGGATGTTGGAGTAAGACAAAAAGAAAAAATGATCTTAAATATCAATGGGTAAAATATACTGCACAAAACACAAGACCACAAGAACACAGTGGAAGAGATCCATGCAACTACAAGGCCCTGAAGTATATATAAGCTTTGTTAGTAAGTCCATTGCTGGGTTTATTGAAACCACCTCTGTGTAGATGCTCTCCTTGAGTCTCCTGTCTCCGAGACCTAGCTCTGTACATTCCATACACTATAAGCAGAATTAGTCCCCTATTTCCGTATTCTCATAGTTCCTTGAAGAGTCTTCTTTATAAATATCTTCTTATTATAGTAGAATTAATGGTTTAAAAACAATTTGTCTATCAGGTCTTGGTTTTGTCTTAGTTAACAACGGTGTAGAACCTAGCAACTGATAAAACTTACACCTTTGTGCAGATGTTCAATAAATGTTTTCTTTTAAATTAATAGGCTGGCTAAATGATATGTGATGAGATAAATAATCGTCAAAAAAGGAGACAGAAAAATTCAAGCATGATCATAGAATGGAAAAAATCAACTAAAAGAGAATGAAACAAATCTTAAAGAAACAGAGCAATGATGCAGTAGAGAAGAGAAAATTAAGTTTTCAAAAGATGCCTTGATCCTTCTCAGAAAGGGAAGGTGGATAAATCATAGCTAAAAGGAAGGGATATAACTGAGATTTCAAGTATAAGAGACCAATCAAAAAAGCCACTGATAGACGTATATCATATAATCAAAAAGGAGTAAACAATAGATGGTGACAAAGGCCTCAAAGCTGTTTTGTAACTAGCTCAAAATCTGTAATTCTCTTCAGTAATTCTGCTCTTTGCAAAAATCTATTTCACAATCCAGCCACTATCATTAGACAGAGATTATCAAAATGTTTCAATAGAGAATTCAATCTCCTGAGCTATTACCAGGAGAACCAAAGTTCTACATCAAATATCTTGACAGCATTATGTGGACCAAACAAAATACATCTGCAGATTCAATCCTGCCCATAGGCAGCCAGCATGTGACCTTTATTTCAACACCATTCAACATCTATAAAAATTATGAAGAAGGACTCTGCTCCCTCCCCATCACCTCCAGTGAACTACATTACAGATCCACAGGTGGGGCCAAGGAAAGCTGGGGAATTGCATTACTGTGAGAAGTTTATTAAACATGTTAATTTGTTTATGTCAGAATGATATATTCATTATTCTAAAACTAACATGATTAGCCATTAATAATGGTGACATGTGTCAATAGAGGAGATGCCAAATTAAGAACTGATGGGTTAAGAGAAAAACAATTAAGAAATCAGTCAATTGATGTGATTTGCACAGGGCCTCTGACCAATAACGGTGGAAAGACAAAAGTATTAATGATAAGGCAAGTTCTTATTTCACCTATTTGTAGCCTGCCTCTAATATAGAGCTCTATCGTACCACAGCTAGAACTCTCTCTCCAATTACAAATCCCTTGACTGATAGACACCACCATTCTGCTAGCAGAATGCATCATGCCTTAGCCTGCAGGGAAAAAGATGTGATTTCATTGTTACACTTATTAGAGAACTAACTCCATTTAACAGCATTATGAACAGAAACTAAGTGCTAAGTGTGTATAGATGACTCCACTAGGCCTTATAAAACAGTCATAGACTAATAGCTTCAAACAAATCCTCCAAAACAAATGTGTAGTCCAGGACTCAAAACAGATACAGAATTCCATCATTAGTGACAAATGTGGTTTTTCAACTTTGTTCCTCAGAGTCACAAGTAGATGCTTAAGAACAGAAGGAGAATTTTTATATAGGCTATAACATAAAATGCTTCCTTTTCATAGGATATTAAATCTCATATGCAAGTAATACAGACCCTTTTCACTAAGGTGGAAAAATGATTGAATTGTCCCTATGAAGTGGGGATTCTTATTGAACTTCAGTCTGACTATGCTAAAAACAAAAACAAAAACAAAAACAAACAACGTATAATGATGAGATTCTTAAATTCACAAAGGAAACTTGTCCTCTGTTTAAGTGACCTTTCCTCAACATGTCTCTCTTTAACCTAAATCTCCTATTGTTTTAGTTTAATACCATTTATTCTGGTTTGCTTCCCAGCAGCCACACCAACTAAACGTAACCCTACCTCTGGGAGTAAAAGTGCAGTCCCGGCCTTTATCAAGGCCACTAGAGAAGGAAAGGAGAAGAGAAAATGCCTCAGGTGGTCACAAATGGTTCAAATCCAATATAAATGGCATGACACATTCAGTATTTGTAACAAATGGTCTAAATCAATAAAACCTCGTAATGTTTCACTGGGCAAGAATAGGGGAATGAGGAAAGAGAATTGAGAGATGACATACTATTTATGAGAACATTTGAAATGATTCTCTGAAAATTTCCTATAACTGATTCTTAAATTGATAATTTTTAAGTTCATGGAAAAGACCTTTGAGATGTAAAAGCTTATGAATTCACAGAATACAATTTAAGCATGATGAATTGATTTCCTTATTGCATAGAATTGTTAGACCATGGACTAGATGAGATTATTCCCAAGTTTCTGGGCTCCCTACCACTCAGTGGGTAAATGTGGGTTGACAACAGACTGGTTCCAAATCGGGAAAGGAGTATGTCAAGGCTGTATATTGTCACTCTACTTATTTAACTTGTAAGCAGAGTACATCATGAGAAACGCTGGGCTGGATGAAACACAAGCTGGAATCAAGATTGCTGGGAGAAATATCAATAACCTCAGATATGCAGATGACACCACCGTTATGGCAGAAAGCAAACAAGAACTAAAGAGCCTCTTGATGAAAGTAAGAGGAGAGTGAAAAAGTTGGCGTAAAACTCAACATTCAGAAAACTAAGATCATGGCATCTGGTCCCTTCACTTCATAGCGAATAGATGGGGAAACAATGGAAACAGTGACAGACTTTATTTTGGGGGCTCCAAAATCACTGCAGATGGTGACTGCAGCTATGAAATTAAAACATGCTTGCTCATTGGAAGAAAGTTATGAACAATCTAGACAGCATATTAAAAAGCGGAGATGTTACTTTGCCAACAAAGGTCCATCTAGTCAAGGCTATGGTTTTTCCAGTAGTCATGAATGGATGTGAGAGTTGGACTATAAAGAAAGCTGAGCACTGAAGAATTGATGCTTTTTAACTGTGGTGTTGGAGAAGACTCTTGAGAGTCCCTTGGACTGCAGAGAGATCCAACCAGCCCATCCTAAAGGAGATCAGTCCTGGGTGTTCATTGGAAGGACTGATGCTAAAGCTGAAACTACAATACTTTGGCCACCTGATGCGAAGAACTGACTCATTGGAAAAGACCCTAATGCTGGGAAAGATTGAAGGTGGGAGGAGAAGGGGATGACAGAGGATGAGATGGTTGGATGGCATCACTAACTCAATGGACATGAGTTTGAATAAACTCTGGGAGTTGGTGATAGGAAGGCATGGTGTGCTTCAGTCCACGGGATCACAAAGAGTCAGACACGACTGAGCAACTGAACTGAACTAAACTGAACTGAAGACTGAAGGAAGACAAGGTGAGGAAGAAAGAAAATAAATTAAGTTTGAGATATCATGAGATATCCATGTGGCTTCCCAGATGGCTCAGTGGGTAAAGATCCGCCTCTAATGCAGGAGATGAGGGTTCAGTCCCTGGGTCAGGAAGATCCTCTAGTGGAGGGCATGGCAACTCACTCCAGAATTCTTGCCTGGAGAATCCCATGGATAGAGGAGTCTGGTGAGCTTTGGGGTTGCAAAGGGTTGAACATTACTGAAGTGACTGAGCATGCATGCATACATGCATGAGATACCCACGTGGAGTTATTTGACAACTGGATACCAAAATGTGGAGATCAGAAGTCAAGCTTGGGTTGGAGAACTACAGTCGGAAAAACATATATGGAGACCAAGGAGAAAAAAGTAACTGGATTGGTAAGAGAAAAATTTGGACCAGGTGGTGTCATAGGAGTCAGAGAAGAAATGTTTCAAGAAGGCTATGACGGTAACTGTATTGAGTGCTGCCAAAGAGTCCAGTTGGATGAGGAAAGAAATATTTCTATTATGTCTGAAGATGTGGTATTATTCTACTGACATGCTATGGAAAAATACCATAACTGTAATTTTTCTTTTTCTTATTTGTAACTTCAATTTCTCTGCTGTTATCAGCAATGACAACTGATGTCATTTTGTTATAATGAATACCTGGCTTTTTCTTGTTGCGAAATATCTCCCGCTGGCCAAAAAAATTCACACATTAGTTAACTGGGGATTCTCCAAGGATGCTGACATTATCTATAAAACAGTATTGGCTATTCTTTGCTACCAGTAGGGATGGAAACTTACCACACCTGCTGCCAATGAAATACGAGAGCGGTGCACAAAACTGATGACCTCGTGGCTGCAGGGAAGTGTCTCTGAATATGCAGGCAGATCCATCCACCAGTTGTATTCAGTTTAGAATATGCCACCATAAAGCTTCTTGGACACCTAAGTTTATGGAACATACTGAAGCAATCCTATCCTCAGAGGATATAGCTGTCTTCAGGATGGCTGAATTTAGCATGAGCTCAGCCACTGCTATCGGAGAAGGAAATGGCAACCCACTCCAGTATTCTTGCCTGGAAAATCTCATGGACAGAGGAACCTGGCAGGCTACGGTCCATGGGGTCACAAAGAGTTGGACATGACTGAATGTCTGAGCATCAGCCATTGCTATAGCTGGCAAACTAGTCCACTATGCACCGTCATTGAGCTTCCTCTCTTTGGAAAGTTCTATCTTAGGGGATTATCCATCCTTCTAGCCATCCAGCATCTTTTACTGACCTCCCAGTGTATCAGATTTACATGAACACGGTGGAAGCTCACTGAACTCTTCAGTTTCTTTGCAAATTAAAGGCTGCAAATAGGGAGGTCGGAGCATGCACCATTTCATTGGTGTAGGAGCTCTCTTCCTTACTCACTTAAGACACTTTATTATATACATTCACACCACTTCTATGAAGGTTGAAAGGATTCTAATAGAATAAAAAATAAGCCTCAGAGAGGCCAAATAACTTGTCCAAAGGTGCACAGTGTTTGAGTGGGCAAGGTAAAACTTAAATCTAGACCTAACTGATTTACTTTTAAAAACAGATTTTTGAAGTACAATTGTCATGAAATACACTACATATATTTAATGTGTCAATGTTGATAAAATGTAAACACATATACCCATGAAACTATCACCACAATTAAGAAAATGAATATATATGTCCCTAACAAACATTTCTTCATGCTCTTATGTTATACTTCCATTCTACCTCTCTCTGACACCTTAACCACAGGCAACCAATCACCCATTTTCTGTCAGAATAGATTAATTTGCATCTTCTAGGATTTTATCTGAATGAATATTTATAGTATGGACTCATTTCTCAATTTTTTTCACTTGGCATTATTTTGAGGTTCATTCACAGCATTTTGTACACTTATATTCTTATTCATTGCTGAATAGCATTCCATTTTATGGATCAGTTCAGTTCAGTCACTCAGTCGTGTCCTACTCTTTGCGACCCCATGAATCGCAGCGCCAGGCCTCCCTGTCCATCACCATCTCTTGGGGTTCACTCAGACTCATGTCCATCGAGTCCGTGATGCCATCCAGCCATCTCATCCTCGGTCATCCCCTTCTCCTCCTGCCACCAATCCCTCCCAGCATGAGTCTTTTCCAATGAGTCAACTCTTCTCATGAGGTGGCCAAAGTACTGGAGTTTCAGCTTGAGCATCTTTCCTTCCAAAGAAATCCCAGGACTGATCTCCTTCAAAATGGACTGGTTGGATCACCTTGCAGTCCAAGGGACTCTCAAGAGTCTTCTCCAACACCACAGTTCAAAAGCATCAATTCTTCAGTGCTCAGCCCTCTTCACAGTCCAACTCTCACATCCATACACGCCCACAGGAAAAACCATAGCCTTGACTAGACGGACCTTAGTTGGCAAAGTAATGTCTCTGCTTTTGAATATACCATCTAGGTTGGTCATAACTTCTCTTCCAAGGAGTAAGCATCTTTTAATTTCATGGTTGCAGTCACCATCTGCAGTGATTTTGGAGCCAGATACACCAAAATTTATTTATTCATTCACTGATGGATAGATATTTGGATTATTTCCAAGCTGGGTCATCACAAATAAAGCCGCTCTGAATATTAACCTGCAATGTGAAGTCTTTGTATGAACATATGCTTTCCTTGGGTGATTCTGTGAGTACAAGTTTAACTTTTTTAAAAATTTCAAAACAGTTTTTCAAAGCAGTTTCTAAAATTTTCCATTCAGTTTGAGGGTATATGAGAATCCCCGGTTCCTACATACCCTCACCAATATGAAATATAATCACTATTTCAACTATTTTAATAGTTTTGCTGAAGTATCTCAATATGAGCTTCATCTGTGTTTCCTAGTGGCTAGTGATGGTGAGCATCTGTTTTTGCATGCTTACTTTCTATCAGTATATCTTTGAAAAAGTGTTGATTCTTTCATCCTCTTTGTATTGGGCTACTTCTTTTATTAAGTTTTGTGTTCTAAATACAGTTTTTCAAATCAGATACATAATTTTCAGATATTTTCTACCATTTTAAAAATGGTATCTTCTAAAGACTTTCATTTTCTTAACAATGTCTTTCAAAGAGTAGGAATTGGTCATTTTGATGAAGTACAACTTATCAATGTTTTGTTTCATTGATCATATTCTTTGTTTAATTAAGGAAATCAGCCTAACTTAAGGTCACAGAGATTTTCCTGCACGTGTTATTCTAGAGGTTTTACACTTTTAGGTTTTACACTTAGGTATATGAGCCATTTGGAACAATTTTCGTTTCCAGCTTAAGGTATGGATTTATGCTTACTTGTTTTGCTTATGAATATCCTTTGGGGCTTCCCTGGTGGCTCAGTGGTAAAGAATCCACCTACAGTACAAAAGATGCAGGAGATGCTGGTTCAATCCCTGAGTTGGGAAGATCCCATGGAGGAGGGCATGGCAACCCACTCTAATATTCTTGCTTGGAGAATCCCATGGATAGAAGAGCCTGCCAGGATATGGTCCATAGGGTCACAAAGAGTCAGACACGACTGAAGCAACTGAGCATGCACGGATCCTTTATTCTAAAACAGTTTGTTCAAAGATTATCCCTATTCTATTGAATTTTCCTTCAGTGTTGTGTGTGTGTGTATATATATATGGTCCCATACTGGACTTTTTATTCTGTTTCTTTGATCTTTTTGTCTATATTTAAGTCAGTTCTACATTGTCTTGATTATTAACTTTTTATTAAGTTTTGAATTCAGGTATTGTTAATCTCTCAATTTTACTTTTTTATTTTTCTAGGTTTTTTGGGGCTAATCAACATCTTTTATATTTCCATAGGACTTGTAGAATCAATTCATTGATTTTCTAAAAAAAAATCTGCCAGGATTTTGATTGTGATGGTATTGAATCTATAGATCAATTTAAGAAAAACTGACACCTCAACAGTATCGAGCCTTCCAATCCATAAAGGTGGTCATTTTTTTCATGTAAGTTCTTTTTAATTTCACTAAGGAATGTTCTGTAGTTTTTGATTTAGAGGTTTTACAGATCTGTTGCCAAATTTGTCCTTAAGTTTCTAATATTTTTGGATGTTATTATAAATGGTATTCTTAATTATAATTTCCTTTTGTTTGTTAAAAGTATATAAAAATACAATTAAAATGCTTGATATTGTATCCTGAAACCTTGCCAAGATTACTAAATTATGTCATTTTAGATATACTGTACATTTTCTACAAAGACGATAATGTCTGAGAATAGAGTTTTCCTTCTTTCTTTTCAGTTAGATGCCTCCTATGTCTTTTTCTTGCTTTATGCACCACCTAAACTTGTACTCCTACTTGTTCATTTATTCATTTAACAAATATTTTTTGATTGCCTATTATGCATGAGCCATAGTTACAAGTAAGATAAATTCAGTGTGAATGAGACAAAGAGGGTGAGTACATGTTGTCATGGAACTTACAACAATTTTTCAATTGTTTAACAAAATAGATGTATTTAAACATGAGTGTTAATATCAATAGTGTTAGTCACTCAGTTGTGTCCGACTCTTTGCAACCCCACGGACTGTAGCCCGCCAGGCTCCTCTGTCCGTGGAGTTCTTCAGGCAAGAATACTGGAGTGGGTTGCCATTTCCTTCTCCACAATATACATAAGGGATAGCCAATAAAAATAGGAATATTTAACCTAAAATATAGCATCAGTTCAGTTCAGTCACTCAGTCGTGTCCGACTCTTTGCTTTCCAAATACTCAAGGGAGTATCTGGCAGAAGTGGATTATTTTCTTCCTGTATAATTTCAGAGAACTTAACTGGATTAGTGGTAGAAACTGAAAGAGAGATAGTAAAGCATTTGTTGCCATAAAAATATTTGGTATTAAAACAAACTGCTTCATAATAATCTTGCTATGAAAAGTTTATCAAGAGGCTGGATAATCTTTCCTGAGTGAGATACCATACAGAGGCACCATTCTCAGGTAGAAGACGTAGCTAAAAGGATTGCCAGAGTGGTTCCCAGTTTAAATGATCTAAAATTCCTTTTTTGTTTTTAAATAAGATTACCCCCAACCCCGCCCACTGTGGTTTTTTTTTTAAATATTTATTTATTTGGCTGTGCAGTCTTAGTTGTGGCACCTGTGGTCTTCAATCTCTGTTGCAGCATACAGGATTTTCAGTTGCAGCATAAGCACTCCAAGTTGGGCTTGTGGGGTCTAGTTGCCTCACCAGGGATCTAACTCGGACCCACTGCGCTGAGAACATGAAGTCTTAACCACCAGATCACCAGGTAAGTCCTAGAAATTCTTTATCTGCAAAGATGAATGAGATAAGGCCTTTGTTTTTATTATGCTTACAATCTCCTCCTCCTCAGAAAGAAAGATATATGATAGAGACAAATAACACAGTTCAAATTATGCTTCAAGACACCACATGAAGATACTTAGACAAAGTAGGATGCAATTAATAGCTAAATGGGACGTATACTCAGTAAGAACTGTTCAGACATTTTCTGTCAATCAAATTTATATGTATATATATAACATTATTTTGTTCACACATTCCAGCCTCTCTCCAAAATTCCTATCTGCCTTGTCTTGAGTGTCCCTTCCTTTCCTTTACATAGCTTCTAATTCTTAATTCCTCCTTCAGTGTTGATCTTAAATCCCAAAAGCATCCTTCATGAAGATCCTCTCAAAAATTCTAGTCTTCTGGGGTCATTCTCTTTTCTCATTGATTGATTACACTTTAGTTAAATCATCAGGAAAGAAAATAAATCTTATATCTCTAAGTAGGTCTAACATTCAAAACATGCACTCATTCAATGGGAGCTAATATTATTATAATGGTAACAATGCATAAAGGGGATTCCCAGGTGGTGCTAGTGGTAAAGAATCTACCTGCCAATGCAGGAGACACAAGAGATGTGGGTTCAACCTCCTGGGTCGGGAAGATCCCTTGGAGGAAATGGCAACCTACTCCAATATTCTTGCTTGGGAAATCCCATGGACAGAGGAGCCTGGCAGGCTATATACAGTCCATAGAGTCACAAAAAGTCAGACATGACTGAGCAGACATGCACCTAACTTAATAATGCAAAAAAAA
The DNA here is from genome assembly GCA_006408675.1 of Madoqua kirkii. NCBI lineage: Eukaryota > Metazoa > Chordata > Mammalia > Artiodactyla > Bovidae > Madoqua > Madoqua kirkii. Next base: position 12,007 of record SJYC01078759.1, read on the forward strand.
AAAAGAGACCAGAGAGAAAAGAGCATCATGGTAACTTTGGGAAGCACAGTTAGAAAATATTCTTTAGAGGAGGTGGAAGTCTACTCCCTACTTCTCTCCTGATTCACTGATACATTTAGACATTCAATAAATATTCATTGATGACTTCTAAGTCACATCCTGTCAAAGACTGAGGACACAAGAAAGAACAAGGCAGACATGGCACCCTGACTCAAGAGCTTATGTTCTAACTATAGAAATAAGGACAAAGACAAAAAAAAAAAAAAGAATTAAAAATCATTAAAGAAATAAGCTGGAGACTAATTTTACATAGAATGGTTAGGAATAGTTTTTTTTGAGGAAATGATAGGCTAGAACTTGATGAAATAAACATGCAGTGTTGGGAGCAGGGCAGATAGGGTACAGTTAGGCAGAGTACAGAGCTTCTGCAAAACTTTTCATGTGAGAATGACCTTAAGTTTTCTTCTGGGAAGGAATAGAAGGTTGCATGGCTGCCTCTGCTGGCGAAAGGGGAGGTGGGGAAAAGATGATCCTGGAGAGGTAGATGGGCCCAGGTTGTGTGAGGCTTTGAGGGCCATGGGAGGAGCTCAGATTTCCTTTTAAGTAAAAGGGAAGACATTACAGGAGTTTAAGCAGGAAAGTGACACGACCTCCTGGTTTACATTTTTTTGAGAACATTGGTTGCTCTATAAGAAATGGACTGACAAGAGTATGGAGTCAGAAGGCAGTTGGCAGCAACCCAAAGAAGAAATGACACTTTCTGGAACATGGCTGAAGTAGCAGGATGGAAGAGAAATCAACAACCTTTCGTTGTGTAACCTGATGTGGCTGCTTTAAGTAACCCTTTGAGCTTTAAGAATATTAGAATTCTGCTCTTTTAAGACTCAGATACTGGCTGGAAGCAGTGCTTTGTTTTTTACCAAGGAAATACTTTGTTCTCTGTTTGGATGCTGTTTATTTATGGTGGCTTGGAAGAGGGCTGCAGAGGAATGATGTTTAGGGACGGCCCAGGTCTCCATCAGCCAGTCACTGGTGACACCTCAGATGGCCCTCCCCAGCACAGCTTTCTGCTGCACCTGCTCCTCTGCAGTGTCAAGGAGCTCTGACTGCTACAGGATCTAGTCTGGCATAATGCTTGCTGGATTAAGAAACACCATTAGGCTCCGTTCATTATCAAAGGCAACAATCTGGCCAAGATGGTGACTCCCCTTGTGTAGCTAGAGCTCAAGCTGAATACACGGGCACACCCAGATGGATACAAAAATAAACTTCATAGTTTGGGGAACACTGCCCCCTCCTGTGACACAATGTTGGCATTTGAGCAGAAACCATTCTAAAAGAACAGGAAGACCGTACAACATTTTGGGATGGAGCTGCTTCTATAGCTAGGAAATACCTTGGTCCACTGATAAAGGGGGTTCATTCACGTCCAAGTGCATACTTCCACTTTCTTGAAGCCCATCCTTTCACTTCCTTCAAGCCCAATCTCAGTCCCAAGTTTTCATCAGCTGCCTTAGAAGGACTGGGTCAGGAACGTTATGTTAAATCCAACTAACTGTGTGTAGATATTTTGAGAATAAGAGGTTCATTGTTTCAGTAAAATTTTGTGGCGAAGGTTTATTTATCCAATCCTATCACCTTCTATACCTTATACAGCATAGGAGAGAAATTGCCTACTAAGCTTTTAGCACAGTGACTATAGCCTCACTGGTTCAGAGAATAGGATCCTTGCCCTCCTGTTTTTCTCTAACAAGATGGGCACATGTCTGTTTAGTCAATTGCTTCAAAAATCGGGCCTCCAAGAAGTATATTAGTGCTGTTTAGCGCTTCTCTGGTGGCTCGGTGGTAAAGAATCCAGGAAATGCCAGTTTTATCTCTGGGTCAGGAAGATCCCCTGGAGAAGGAAATGGCAACCCACTCCAGTAATCTTGTCTGGGAAATCCCATGGATAGATGGCCTAGCAGGCTACAGTCCTTGAAGTAGCAAAGGGTTGGGCATGATTGAACTATTGAACACACAACGACATAGCCCACATCCAAAAGCAAGTTAAATGGAAACTGAACTTTCAAAAAACCCAGTTCATTCAGTTCAGAAACTTTCCTCTGTGGACTTGGCAAAATATGAGAAGGTAGCTGCCAACAACCTTTCAGGAAAAGTTGTCCCATTCTTAAAGCCATAGGAAAGAGTGGACCCACATCCGTGCCTCTGAACCCCCTGCCTGAACATGGCAATTGGGATGGCTATAGCAGCCTCGGTGCTGAGCAGAAAGTTGGAGCGGATTAGAAAGGGACACAGACTAGGGTTCTGGGTATCTTCAAGGATATCTAGGACTACTGGAGTTCTTTTTCCTTGGGGAGGGGGGCTTTTTATTGTGAGATAATTTTATTGTTGAAGCCAGGTGTTACCTCAACTTCCAGTTTTCCTTCTGGTGGAATGGGTGACTCCTGGGAGTCAACTAAAAGGGCTGACTCAAAGTTTTAAAGCATAGAGGGACCAAGGCCATTAAGGATGCTCCCAGCGAAACTAATGTGTCCCTGTGGCAGACGGTACCTCATTCCTCAGTGATTTGCAGGAAGATCCGGCCCTTCTCAGGTGATTTCATGGGCTGCTGCTCTGATGGGTCTCGAAGTTCCTTCTGACCTTGTGTGTGTTCCTTCACACGCACTCACTCTTCCTTGGTGCTTTGTTTTCTATTTGCACAAGTTCTACCTGTTAAAGGGAGAAAGATGCAAACATTTTAAAGAATCACTTGCAATCCTAGCATTCAGGCAACGGTTACTATTATCTTGGCATATAATACTTTATATGTATATGTTTCCAATTCATATTTACCCCTTTAAAATTTGAGAACCATATTTTATATAAAGTTTTACATCCCGCCCATTTGAACTATATAATAAGCATCTCTATATATTTCTAAGTATATTTTGAAAGCTTAATAGAGTGTCCTTTGATTTGGGCAATGTCTCCAGGCACCTGTTGAAGGTATTTGGGGATGAGGCAGGTTAATTTTCTATCTTAATTTTAAAAATTTATTTCTTCTACCATTTCTAGATTTAATCTAGAAAAGTAGATTGATGTGACTTCCCTGGTGGTCCAGTGGTTAAGATGCTGCAATTCCACTGCATGGGGCACAGGTTTGATGCCTGGTCCCCCTGGTGCCCCTGGTCCAGGCATGCCATGCATAATGTAGCTTTAAAAGGAAAAGAAAAGTGGATTGATAATTGCATCAGATGCCGATGCTAGGTCACATTCTCTCTACCTAAAAGACGATTGTTTCTCTAGCCAACATGACGACAGTCCATAAGCACTGAGCACACAGTTCTTCGGAGGCGTACATTGTGCAGTATTTGGGAGCAAAGCCACAGGCTTTCCGGATCCCCCCTTGCTTTGCTGACTGCCTGTGAGATGAACCTAAATATACTAGTTAGCACCTCTAATCTTCCTTTACCTCCTTTGTAAAATGAAAATAAAAATAAAATCTGTTTCATACAGTCGTGGTAAGAACTAGCATAATTCTGAATACAAGGCACTCAGATATTAGCTTTTTTATTATTATCAAAGTTTTAGGAATACCATGAATCGATACTTACCTTCTTTACTATTCTTCAAGAAAAAAAAAAAAAAGGCAGGAATTAAGGAAGAATTCAGTAGGCAGTTTTCCCCTCTCTGCCTCACTCTATCGACTCTCCTCTAGAATGTCTATGTGCCTCAGATTCTTATCGTGTACAAATCCTCACCAATCCAAGAGTACAGCAGACCTTTCCATAAATGATTTCATAATCACTTGTCTACACGTGATTTCTTCTGCTAGAATGCTCACCCCCTCCTTCACCCACCTGCCAAATGCTTGCTCATCCTTTAATATCTCCTCCTCTGTGGAGCCCTTTCCCAAATCTCCAAAGAGCTGTTGTTCCACTCTTTACACTCCCGCAACACCATTTTTAAACCAATTTCCTGAACATAGCACTTGCCATGATATATCTGTAACTGATCTGTTTACATGACAATTCTGCCACTGGAGTGCAGGTGTTTTTTTTTCTGGCTCGGGGCGGGGTGGGGGTGGGGGGGGAGTGGTCCAGCAACATGTTTTTGTCACCTCCAAAGAGTGCAATAAATGCTTAATGTGTGGGGGAAAAAATGAAATAAAACTACAAACCATACATTTCCCCCAGAGGAAAAAACACAGGGATGTTCAGGAGTCTGAAGGGCAGATCAGTTCCCCTACTCTGCTCTCCATGTGTTCAAGACTAGAAAAAGCCCCCAAAGGAGTCGGAAGGAAGGGTTCCATTCAGCACACACCTAATTACAGTCCTCGCTTGATTCTCTCTTATAAATGACAACCATCAAATGCCAAGATGTGACAGAATGACATCTGGCTCTTTGGCAGGCACCCTCGGCAACGGCGTTAATGACTTGGGAGATGGCTCTGGGTATGTAACACTGTTAAGTCTGTTGTCTGGATTATATTATCCTCTTCGACATCTTTTTACCTTGTCCTCTAACTCACTTCTGATTCTGATTCAGTGAAACCTGGACACATTTATCCAAATTTGCCCAATGCCCCTCATGACCTTGACATCCCAGTCCTTTAATATATTTTCATCAGCTTCTGTACATCATTCACAGAGAGTTGTGAGTACTTCACAGCCAGTTTGTATTCTCACAGGCAACTCAAAGGGGAAGGTTTTTGTCACCTGGGAAAAAGTTCTTTAGTGTTCGACCAAATTACATTTTCTAAGATGACCACATTTGGGGCTCCTTTTGAAATCACGCTGTACATAGAAAAAAATGCCTCAGTGACTACATATGCTTTGAATTTGAAACCAATATGCAATGCTTCATTAGCTCCCAGGATGAACTATAAAAAGGCAGGGGTTGCAACCATAACAGTCTTGCCTCTGACTGAGACAAATATATACATTTTAATTTTTTCCTACGCATTAAAAACAAAGCCTGTATCTGAAATTTCATCCAGTTTTCAGAAATGATGCATTTAATTTCAGTCCTGAGTTTTTTTATTTTTTTCCTTTTTTTTTTTTTTTTACTTCTCACCATATAGAAATAGGAGGCCAAACTAGGAAAACAGACTAGTATGAGAAACAAAATCCCCAAAGCTTCCTCTTCCGTACCAGTTGTTATTGTGATTTTGGAAGAGGTCAAAATTTATCAAGCTGGCATATATGAAAATGTAAAAAATATTAAGAGAAATGTTAGAGTCCAAATGGTAAATCATTATAGCAAATCCTTATAATGTAAATCAGCTCCTGGAATCAATAAGCTGAAATGTTAGCTTCATTCTATGGGTATTTTAACTATTTAAAAAAATTTTGCTTACAAAATAACTGCAATACTCACAACTGAAAAAAACATATTATCTAGTGCTTTGACTTACTGGAGAAACATTTATGTGTAGAACCAATACATTCATCA
>SJYC01078760.1:0-24698 GCA_006408675.1 Madoqua kirkii
CTTATATTTTTACTTTTTTTTTCATTTAAGCATGTCATCTTAAAATGTATTATACCTATTTAAAATGCTGATGGAAATCAAAGCTATAGGATTATGAAATGCCAAATATCAAATTAAAAAGAGACAGATTATTTTCAAAACTCTATACAGTAGTTCTCAATTATACCATGGTACTCTCTAATTCTTCAAAATTCTGAAGTGATTTGTAGGAAATAGAAATGTCCATGGTTCAAATCCTGAGAGTTTCAAATAGCATATATTTTGTTTGTCTCCATGAAAGAGACAACAGACATCAGAATATAAAGGACTAAAGTGGTTTTTTATTTACTAGTTTGATGAGGAATAAATAATGGGATCTTTCCAAAAGTTGTCAATCCTTGACCAAAGTTTCCTGTGCCTTGGTTAACAAAACTTCAATTTCCATAAATATATCGATGCCTCCAGAAAGGTGTGAACAGATGCTTCATCTCTACATTGTGTACATAAATGTACGTTCTGAGATGTAAATTGATCAAACTGTAGAAACAAATCATTTAAGATTCGTGCAGTGATTAATAACAGAAGCCAGTAATCAAATCTCCCTGCCACCAGCACATCTGTTACAGAGAGTTTCTAGTTTGCCCTATTATGCAAATGTGCAATAAAACAAATACACTACTTAATTTAGCAGCTGGTTCCAAAACATTATTTTAGGTGATTTCTTTAGGTTTTGTGTACTTTTGCCATTGATTGTGGTTAATGTGAACTAATTCAATTGTTTATGAGATGAGGGCTTCTACATAAAAAGTAGCCCCCGGGGAAAGCCAGCCTTTTCAAAGTCATTTTGACCCTTGTCTCTGAGAACCAAACACTGAGGCAAACACAAGATAAGTCGTGGCTCTCAAGGCTTCCACTCAGAAAGCACAGGATTCTTAATCGGTTTAAAATGGAAACTCCCTTGATTTCCCTCTTCTTGAGAATAGAGGAAAATCCTCAGTGCTAGAACTTGCTGGATTTGGAATTTAATTTTTTTAAGCTGAAGTTGTTTTTACATTAAAAAAAAATCTGGATACACAAAAAGAAATTTTACAGGTACCTTGTACTGTATGCTCTGATGTTTTCCTAGCAAAAGGTAGGAGGATCTCATGGAACAGTGGGAACCTTTTGAATAGCTGGTATACTAAAAAGTAAGAAACATGCCTCTCATGAGCTTGAGAATGAGATGAAAAACCACAAGCAGGTGGGTTGTGCTTTTAGGAAATGCTCAGAGGGGTGCCTTCTGTGTAGAGTAGGCAGTGACCAAACTTGTATTTGTGAGACCAGCTGAGGGAGGAGATGAGGAAAGGGAACAATGGCATCAAGCACAGCCACCCACAGTCTTTGACAGCTGGATAGCAGGCTAGAAAAGAATAGCCCTGAGTTTTCAGCAGTGGAGCTAACTAAAATGGTAGCTGGAGAACAAGGAGTCACATGTTACTCTAGAGTTTTAAGTTGTTTGAAGACTGCTGCCTTACTTGGTACAGGGGCTAATTGAAAAGCAATATCTATGCCCAGTTCATATTCAGGGTCTCCTAGTTAATATGCAGAATCTCAAGTCCCTTCCACTGTGGATCCATAGGACTGCTTTAAAAGGACCCTTTAAGTAGTTATTTTTAGATCCATCTTTACCAATGGCTGAGCTTCCCTAGTGGCCGAGACCGTAAAATCGTCTGCTTGCAATGCCAGAGACCAGGGTTCAGTCCCTGGGTTGGGAAGATCCCTTGGAGAAGGAAATGGTTACCTACTCCAGTAGTACACTTGCCTGGAAAATTCCATGGATGGAGGAACTTCATAGGCTATATATAGTCCATGGGGTCACAAAGAGTCAGACATGACTGAGTGACTTCACTTTCACTTACCAATGGCTAAAAACTATGGCTCTAAGGTGAGGAATTACATACATGCTTACATGTTTAATAATATAATACCTATAATAATCTAAATAATCAATATTTATCAAATACCTGTATTAGCACTACCTTATAAAACATCCTTACACACAATATCTCTTTTGAGCTTCATATTTTGCCAGTGTGGGTAGTGGGGCTCAAAGTGACTTGCCTAAAGGCACAGGATGTTGGGACCAAAACTAAGGACTAATTCCAAAGCCCATGTTCATACTTACATTACTAAATTAAATTTCATTAGAAGACTTGAGGAAAAAGACAAATTGTGGAGTGTGTCCTCAGAACCATAGATGGAAGAGGGAGAAACTTCCGTTTTCTTAGTAAATACTCAACTTCATGCTCTGCACCCATACTGAGACTTCAAATTCAAACATTAAAAGAGAAAATACAGGGACTTCCCTGGTGGTCCAGTGGTTGAGAATCCACCTTCTTATGGAGGGTATGAGGGTTTGATCCCTGATGCAGGGAACTAAGATCCCACATGCAACTAAGCTGGAGTACTGCAACTACTGAGCCCTCCATACTGGTGAAATATAGGAGGATCTCATGGAATCAGTGGGAACCAGTTAAATAGCTGGTATATTAAAAAGTAGGAAACAAGTCTCTTATGAGTTTGAAATTGATATGAAAACCCAGAAGCTAGGGGGTTTCACTTTTAGGAAATGCTCAGAGGGGCGCCTTGCACCCCAACAAGAGAAACCCACATGCCATAATTAGAGAAGCATCCATGTGCCCCAAGTAGAGAAAGTCCATGTACCTCAAAGAAGGCCCAATGTAGCTAACTGAAGAAAAAAAGAAAACAAAACAAAACAGATTTAGGATACATGACTGAGAGTAGGCTTTTTGGAAACATGGATTACCCAGCAGACAGACTGTATTATTCAGGATTCTCCAGAGAAACAGAACCGATAGGATGTGTGTGTGTGTGTATATATGTATATATATATATAAAGAGATGTGTTATAAAGGAATTGGTTCATGTGATTATGGAGGCTGGCAAGTCAAAATCTGCAGTGTGGACCCCCAGATTGGAGACCTAGGAGATGAAGGTGCAGGTGAAATCTGAAGGCACTCGGCTGGAGAATTCCTTCCTGAATAGGGAGGCCACTCTTCCTGTTCTATTTGGGCATTCAATGATTAGATAAGTCTCATCTACATAATGGAGGGCAATGTGCTTTACTCACAGTTCCCCAACTAAATATACATGTTCATCTCATCCAAAAATGCCTTGCAAGTTAACACATAAAATTAAACATCACACAGACCAAGTTTATACTTAAGTGACAGTGTGAGTGGTTTTGCTCAGTCATGTCCAACTCTTTGCTATCCCATGGACTATAGCTCACCAGCCTCCTCTGCCCATGGAACTCTCTGTAAGAATACTGGAATGGGTTGCCATGCCCTCCTCCAGGAAATCCCCAGACCCAGGTCTCTTATAATGCAGACAGACTGAGCCAACTGGAAAACCGTTTTACTTAAGACACCAGAAAGAAAAAAAAAAAGACTCTTGAAAATAATCTGATGTGTGATATTTCAGAAAAAAAACAATCATCATCAGAAAAAATTGGACTCTGACTATCTTATCTTTAATTTTACAGTTTAGCATTTTAAATATTTTGATTAGATACAGAGTGGAGAGGGACCAAAAAAAATCTCCATAATCCACTCTAATATTGTAGTGTTTGGGACCCTTAAAGGCCTTGCCTTCCGGTCATCACTAGAAATTTCAAGGCATCACTATACAAAATTTTCTGTCCAGTGCTTTAGAAGTGATAATGAAAGTGAACTGAATTCATTTGGCAAATATTAGGCCTGCCAACAATATTCTTACTTTTTGTAGAGATTGTGAGGTCAGCATAGCAAAAGGGGCAGGAGCAAGACATCGAAGTCACAGAAAGCCTCATTTCCTAACTCTTCTCAACGCTTTTCTATCAGTGGGATTTTTGGCAAGTTACATAACTCTCTAAGTTGCAATTTCCATATCTTTAAACTAAAGATAATTGAGCCTATTTCCCACTGCTATCACGAGGATTAAAGGAGTTAAAGCACTTGGAACTCTGGGCACAGTGTCCGACATATGATAACTCAATAAACATTATTCTTGTGATAGTCATAAGAAGAAGAAAACGAGTTAGGGTCAAAAGCATAGTTGTTGGACCAAATCCATCTACAGTTTCTACATGTTGCACAATGGATAGTCCTAGTAAGGAGGCCACTGAAGAACCATCATGGACCCTATGTCCTCTGTTTTTGGAAACCACATTATACATATCAAGCATATTAATAAACTCAAATCCCATGTTAAGAGAAGCACTCAGAAGGTAAACTGTTTTGTAAGATTTTCTAAAGATACTTCTGCTATAAAAACTATTTGAAAGGGAACGTGTTAGTCACTCAGTCATGTCCAACTCTGCAACCCCAGGGATTGCAGCCCACCAGGTCCTCTTTCCGTGGGATGCTCCAGGCAAGAATATTGGAATAAGTTGCCTTTGTCCTCTCTAGGGGATCTTCCCAACCCAGGAACTGAACCCAGGTCTCCTGCATTGTAGGCGGATTCTTAATTTCTTATTTATCAACTTGGAATTTCAGGAATTCCTTAAAAGTAAAAATAATCTAAAATGTTTCTTACAAACTGGAATCTTCCTAGAATTTAATGTTTAAGGAAGTTGTCCATATTTTGTGTGATAAAGAATGTAATAAATATTTAAAAAATTGACTGCAGTTTAAAAAATATTTTGGTGACAGTAAAGCTGTATACAAGTAATAAATATTCTTGAAAGTTCACAGATCCTAGATATTCTTATACTGCATAATGGTTCAACTGTCTTGCATAAGTTTTAAGTTCTTCAAAAAAGTAGAAAGAGAGAGAAAGGGTGGGGGTGGAGAGTCAGAAACCATGCTTCCGTCATGAGTTTAAAAGGTGCTTATAAATTTTTATTTTTAATCATGAAACATTTCAAACATACAGAAAAGTATATAAGAAATATAATTCATTCCATTGCTTATTGCATCTCCTGTTTCACTTATAAGATAATGTACTTTCTTCCACAAGTGTATTCAGTAATATCAGTTTGGGCTTCTGTTTGAAGGCTAGGTTAACTAAATATAAATTTCTAGTCTCAAAGATAATTTTACTCAGCAATTTGAGGATATCATTCGGTTGTCTTCTGAGCCCTGTTACTATAGTTGAAGAGTTTGTAGTCAGTCAAATGGTTTTTTGACTATACCCTGCCTATTAGCTTCTCAGGTTTACTCTTATCTTTGGCATTCCACATTCGGTCCATAGTGTACCTAGGTGAAAATTTTCAAAATTTATTACCTGTTTATTTCTTTCTTTCTGGAATCCTATTAGTGGCATGTTGAACAACCTTATTTTACGTGTTTATTAAACTCCTTTGCATTTTTTCCATATTTTTATTTCTCTTGCTTCTATCTGGTAATTTCCTCAGATTTATTTCACAGAGTACAAACATATCCTCATATTTATTCAGTCTACTATTTAACTCTACCATGATTTTTTTTTCTAATCCACCCTTCCAAGTTCTTAGACTTATGTATACATCATAATGCCAACACTTTGCTTTATCTGGTTCCAGAGCTTCAGGTTCTTTCTCTGATGGGGGGTCTAAAACCCAATCTATTATGTTAGTTGGACAATAACCTACTCTAGTCAACCTATGTGTAAATTTACCTTCTCTGTTTAAAGATCCTTGTTTTTAGCATCTGAAGATTTATTTTTAGTTTTTGCTAATTCAACTGACATTTGCACTTTTATTTTTGGTCTATCAAAATTAGCAGTATTAACTTTTTTTTTTCTGGAGGATACATTTTAGTCAGTATTCCTGGTTAAATTACATACCCTTTAAATTTGTATGCGGATATCTTAACTCCCAATATGATGGCATTTGTAGATGGGGGTCTTTGAGAGGTAAACAGGTCAAGAGGATGGACCCTTAGGATGGAATTAATTCTCTGATAAGAAGAGACTCCACAGAGCTTGCTCTCTGTCTCTCCTTGAAAGGGAGATCACAGCAAGATGGCAGCTGTCTGCAAGCCAGAAAGGAAGTTCTTACCAGAACCAGAACATTCTAGCATTCTGATCTGGACTTCTGGACTCCAGAACTGTGATAAAATGCATTTCTTTTATTTAATCCATCCAGTGTATCATATTTTGTTATGACAGCCATCTTTTTGAAATACCGAGTCTCTAATAACTTGTATTTATTCAATTAATATTGACAAGTTTTAAGAAGAAAAAGTCTTGCTGCTTTTACTTTTAGCTTATCAACTAAGGCTCCCTAATATGGATTTGTAGTAAAGTTCGACCTCACCTGAATTCAGATAAACCACAGTCTCTGAGCAAGTGATGCACAATAATTTTAAGAACCTACTAATTTATATGGAATTGACAGTCCAATTCATGTTAATTCCAAATGGACCACAAGGCAAAGAATCAGATTTGGAAGAATAGCCAAGAGTAGAATGATTTTACTTTGTTGGCCTGAAAACAAAACAAAACAAAACAGAAACAAAGACAGCTTCTAAATGGCTTCTGTTTGAATCCAGAAGGCAAGCCCCAGAAACCTAATAAACTGAAAACTTCCATCAAGATTGTAAATAAAATCTTGAGGGTATCTGTGTAATTAATTGAAAAGTAGCATGGAGCTGTCATTATTGTGGTAAATGTAAATTATTACTAAGTATCCTCCAGCTAATTTGAAGGACCTTTCACTTTTATGTGACTATAGCAAGAAATGAGAAATTTAATATAGTAAAATATGTAGTATCTATTGCAATCTTAAAGAAACCTGTTGGTTGGCAGCAATATAACCCTGAGGCATTCTGATGAACTGTAAACAATCCAGGCTCTACTGTGTCTGCAGAAAAAAATATTAGCTTATAATCATATAGGATTGTATTCCTGCCACGTGACCAAAGGCTTTAAAAGCACCTTTTCCTTGCTTTTCAGAGCTGATAATAACAAAATTACTTGGCAATCTGGCAGTCGTAAATTGTGACCTCTTATCATTAGTTGGGTCACTGATGTCCTCCTCTTTTCGTTTTTAAACACTGATGGATTCAATAAAGTAAACACTGACTTTATAAATAAGCAGGGAGTCAGAGACTAGGTTCTAGTCACTCCCAGAATGGGAAGTAAGCAGAGCAATTACTGAGAGGGGAAGGAAGGGACACTAGGATCATAGTCAAGCAGATGATGGAATGAATGCCCTATTTAAGTGTGCCACGTGTCGCCATGTAAAAGAAATGGCGGGTCATGAGAAACAACAGGAAGGCCACAGTGCGTTGATCCCATAATTAAGGGAGAAGACATAAGTCAGAAGCCTCTCAGGCCCAGTGAGTTTCTCTACCATACACTGTAATCACTGCTCTTAGAACTCTCATTTCAACAGGCACTTCACACTGATGATACAGAATACCTTCTTTCAGGATCAAAACTCAAAGAATAAAGTATGTGACAGATTGCAAAGTCACCTAAAGCTCCTGCTCTTGCAAAGACAGACTGTGGTCATTACTCTATCTTGGCAAAGCCAGAAAAGCAGGGATTTCCACCGGGCAGCATCAAAACTGGCTGACTCGAAAAGAATCCATCACTTTGAAGACATCACATACCAGATGAATTTCTGCCAGTCCTTTCCCAAACTAGGCAGTTAGTAATCAAGGAAGAAGAAAGTTAAACTCTCACTATCACTATCATCACACACAAGTGCACATGTCCAGTGCAAACAGCGGCGTATTGCTTTTCTCTCCTTCTAAAATCTTGCTCCTTATAACATCTCCAGAATGTATGTGGAAGACAGGAACCCCTCTTACCATTTTTTCTGGCTTATTGTTTTGTTTAGAGCAGAATACGCCCAACTCTGGGCTTCTCAAGGTGGCACAGTGGTAAAGAACCCATCTGCCAATGTAGGAGATGCAGGAGTTGTGAGTTCAATCCCTGGGTCAGGAAGGTCCCCTGGAGAAGGGAATGGGAACCCACCGCAGTATTCTTGCCTGGAAAATCCCATGGACTGAGGAACCTGGAGGGCCACAGTCCATAGGGTGGCAACTAGTTGGACACAACTTATCGTCTGAGCACACAAACACACGTATGTCCAACCCTAGATAATGAAATGATTGGCTAAAGCCATTCTCGACAGTCCCTTCTGTTACTTTAAAAACTCTTAGACGTAGTTACATAAAAACTTCTGTCCAGTGAGATCTGAAAGAAAGTCTGCTATGTAAGTTTCTAGGGAAATATTAGCTTTCTGGATAAAAGAGAGCACACATCTCATGTCAAGTTTCCTCTTCCTACCTACTTTGTTCTGGAACACTGTACAGCAGCTGGTGCTGCTGTAGTCATCTGTGATCATGAGAGCAAGATGAAGACCATTCAGGCAATATGGACCCTTACATCACTGAGCTGCTGACCAACACTGGCATTAGCTAACCTCTGGTTTTTAGATTGTACAGGAAAACAAACTCCTCCTTGTTTAAATGACAGAGAATTTTCTGTTACTTTCAGGCAAATCCATTTCTAACTGATGCAAAATATATGGTACTACCATTTTACATGTTTGTAACCTAGTCACCATTCACAAGCATGCAGTATTTAATTTCACAATAACACCAAGGTGAAGGTAGCTATTCCCTTCATATTCCAGGTTTACATATGGGGAAGCTGCCCAGTGACAATTAAAGACTCACCTTGGGATGGTATAAAACCAGGTGACTATTTCCAGGCAAAGAAATGCCAGTACTGTCTGCATCCACTGGTATCAATAAGGAAGCCTGAGTTGCCCAGCACCACCAGCACCATTTGGTCGCCATCCAATGGAACACAACCAGTGAAAGCAGAGAGTACCCTAATACTAAGATGAGATATATACTTCAGTGCCTGAACTTATGCAAACTACCAGGATCCATCAAAGAGAGACACATACAGATGCTCAACTTTTCCACTACCCAATCACAGCTGTGCAACGTGATCTACTATCCCAGGTGCAGACAAAAAAGAGGTGCACTGTTTGCAGAGAATTTTAAATTGTATTTACTATAAACTTATTACTATAAAACCTACTAAAAAACTGTCCACTTTTCATAACCACCAATGCCAGGTGGCTCAGTGGTAAAGAATTCGCCTGCCAATGCGGAAGATGCAGGTTCAATCCCTGAGTCGGTAAAGTCCCCTGGAGGAGGAAACAGCAACCCACTCCAGTATTCTTGCCTAGATAACCTCACGGACGCAGAAGCCTGGCGGCCTACAGTCCATGGTGCTGCAAAGAGTCAGACATGACTGAACAGCTAAACACACACGTACATTAGAAAGTCTAAACAATGTAGAATGATAAAATATTCCACTGAAAAAAATTTTTTGTTGACTTAATTCCTAAACAGTCATTGAGATTATAGTTGAGTTCTAAATGTGCTGATGGTCATATACATATATTTCATTATTTATTCCTTAATAAGCACTATACATTAAAGTTTCTTTAGAGAATTCACCATCACACAGAAGGCCCTGATACATGTGGACCGAGCTATGTAAGTTTGGTTCAAAAGCAGTTGTAAATGGTTTGACAACCTTCAAGTTTGTCTCCCAATGATGTGTTCTACATATTCCTAGGATTAAATAGGAGATGAACAATGACTGCATGTGACTGTAAGATGAAGAAAGAGACCATGAATCACTTGGTCTAGGGAACTATTTGACGTTTGTACCTGTGTTTAAAATTTACAAGAGCAAAACAGATGAACTGCACATTGCTGGTAAATGCAAATTTTAGATTATACATGAAATAATGTAATAACCCACTTAAAGTTGAAATACATTCTTTTTTTTTCACAAGCTGTTGAGTAATATATTTAAAGACCACTCTTCCAAATCATCAAACTAGAATTGTATAGACAACCAGTAAAAATGTGTTCTTTTTGTTTCTTCTTTGCTTTAATAATAAGAGATAAATCAAGAAATTAATGACTATTGCTGGTTATTACATAATCATTACTGAAAATAATTGAATTGGTCCATTCAGAGGATCAAATAACCTAGGTACAATAGGAGAAATTAAAAAGTTTCCTAAGCACTGTTTTTTGAAAGGTTAGCGCTCTGTTTGTGCCATTAACGGACCACACTGTTGAACACTCAGCAGATTTTAATTCACTGCCAGTTCTAGACATGTCCTAGGAGTGGAAACATGTTCTCTGATACACTGTGCCCTATCTTCCCTCTGGCCACTTAAAACAGAATCTATGGCTTTGGAAAATTCTTCAGTACTGTTATTTACACTATGAACAGAAAACAGTGCAATATTGAGAGACTGCTTTTGAGAGGTGATACAGAACTTACTTATTTTGTTTGGAAGTTATAATTGGGAAGTTTCACTCAGAAACACGAGTCCATATATGCTTTCTGAGGCTTAACTCTAACTATTCTCATACTTTGGAAAAGAACTGTCTGGGATGTTCCCAGCTGGACAGATTCCTGGAAATACAGGACTCCTGAAGTCCAAGACTCCTGGAGTCTGTCCCGAGGCTTCCAGTTCAGAAGCTTTGGGTAGAGCTTACAATTTGTGTTTTAAATGAGCAGCAATCCCATTTAAGTTATTCTTGAACTAAACTTTAGTAAATGTTGAAAAACTGTAGATATCAGAAGAGTGGAACGCTTTTGGTAACTTTTTCCGATTGGCTATTAAGACTTCTAATTCATCAGGTCAGCCCTTTTGTTTAAAGTATAAACAAACATGTAAATAAGGAAATAAGTATTACTTCCCTTCCCCCAAATGATGAGAACAAAACAAGCACGGTAGACAAGAAGATGAACAGCTGTTAAGAGAGATGATTCAGGGGAAAGCACCTGTAACAGTGAAATGGTCAGAGTCAAATACCTTGCCGGATTCAAAGGGAAGAGAAGACAACTTACTTGGAGTCTGCTGTGGTCTGAGTGTCTGTGTGCTCAAAGCAGAACCTTCATGAATGAGATCTGTGCCCTTATAAAAGAGACCCCAGAGAGCTCCCTCACTATGTGGGGACACAGTGAAAAAAGCCCCTACCTATGAGCCAGGAAGAGGGCTCTGACCAGACAGAATCTGCCAGCACCTTGATCTTCCCAGCCCCCAGAATTGAATTTGTGCTGTTTCTAAGATATCAAGTCTCTGGTGTTTTGGTGTAGAAAGCTGAAAGGACTAAAACAGAGTTTAATAAATATAATGAAATTTGGGCCTTGAATTCTACTTCAAAGAGATTTTAGAAAAGCAAAAATTACATAATTTAAGAAGCTCAAAATATAAACAAGACTTTTTTTTTTCTTAAAATCTTGCATTTTACTTTTAGGAGTAATGATTTTTACATTCGGTTGAGAGTTTAATTCAGAAATATCTACAGGGCACCCATTAGGTGCCAGACACGGAGACAGAACTGTCATCACTGGAAGGAGCTTGCAGTCGAGCCGCAGAAATGGTGGCATCAGGAAGTAGAGCCCCAGCCGGCACCTTGCTACGCAGACACCAAGCTGCCCAGAATATACTCACTGGCCTTTGGCTGGTTCAGGCCTCTCTGGGGTTTAACGTGAGTGACACAGTGGGCCCATGTGTGGCATTAGTGTGTGTGCATGTGCAATCGCACATGCTCGTAAGGTAGACTGGCGCATGTCTCCCAAGGGGGACATCTCTCAAACACAATAACTAACACTGTCACTTGGATGTGTCCCTTGAAGGTAGCAGTCACATGCCAGACTGAATATAGACAAGCATACGCCAGGAGAAGGATGAGTGGAGAGAGGAAGTTTACTCCTTATATAGATGGAAGTCCCAATAAGCCCATAGAGTGGACTCTCAATGCTCCTTACCTGGGACTAGGGGAATGTAACTGCCAGCCTCATCCCCTGGACAGATTTGTGGGCAGTTTCTATTAGATATCCTTTTCCTTCCTGTCACTTCTCATTTTTCCACAGCGGCCAGACGACACTGTTACTGCCACAGGCTTCTCCCCAGATCTAGTCAGGCACGAGAGAAGCAGGAAGACCATCTTGTTCTGATATTAAATAGGAGCCTCTGGGGTGATGTACAAGGCATACTGTGTTCTTTAGACTTGTTTCAGATGAGAAAAAAAAGTCACGTCTGTGTGTGCTAGGTGGTGGTTTTAAGACATTTCATTTCTGAAAACATAGAGATTATAACAAGCGACAAAAAGAAAGGTTCCCCCGGTTCCTCCTCCGACTTCTAATGAACCAGACCTAGTTCTCCCCCTGGGGAGCCCTTTCCTACTTGGCTTTCATTGAGCCCTCAGGAGAGTGTTCCTTCTGGTAATTTCTCACACCTTGCATGTGTTTTCCTGGGGGCCAATGTTTTCCGCAGTTCCAGGCTTCTCCCTCTTCCTGTTTGTTCCTCTGCACTCCAGAAACTCAGATTTGCTGGGAATATCAGGGACTGCAAAGGGAGCTGACCCGGGGAAAGGGAGGTCTTTGTGGTCTCCCAGGAACTGTCTATGGACTGAGCCCCGGGTCACCCTGTGTTAACTGCCTCTGCTGTCTCTCGGAGAGAAATTTCATACCAATTCCACAGGTAACCAAATATGACAGAATTTCAATACTAAATTTAAAAAGCTGGTGCTCCCCAACTCTAGTTACTTCAGCGATTCTGAAATTGATATTTCGCTTTTACAAATTAAGACAAAACATTTAAGTTGGAAAGAGAACAAAAATCCTCAAAGAACATAGAGACAAAATGCCCATCCTTTGTGCCTTCCCATCTTACCCCACAGCCCCCTCCTCAGATGCAGAGGTGTGTAGAAGGGAGCCAGAAATGGCCTATAATCACGCTCTGCCTTTCTACTGTACGTCCAATATGTGCGGTCATTATTTCAGTGTTTGAAGCTCTCGTGGCAGCCTTGCCAGGGAAGATAATGGGGCCTATTATTTTCAATGAGCTCCATCAGAGGTTTCAATGGGCCTGCTATCACTCGAACAAAGACACATTGGGAAGCAACACTACTTTCTTGTCATCAAAATGGCTGAGTTTGTGTGAAGCTAAAGAACACCTTTTTTTTTTTCCTTTAAGTTTAATTCAGAAATATCTACAGGGCACCCATTAGGTGCCAGACACGGAGACAGAACTGTCATCACTGGAAGGAGCTTGCAGTCGAGCCGCAGAAATGGTGGCATCAGGAAGTAGAGCCCCAGCCGGCACCTTGCTACGCAGACACCAAGCTGCCCAGAATATACTCACTGGCCTTTGGCTGGTTCAGGCCTCTCTGGGGTTTAACGTGAGTGACACAGTGGGCCCATGTGTGGCATTAGTGTGTGTGCATGTGCAATCGCACATGCTCGTAAGGTAGACTGGCGCATGTCTCCCAAGGGGGACATCTCTCAAACACAATAACTAACACTGTCACTTGGATGTGTCCCTTGAAGGTAGCAGTCACATGCCAGACTGAATATAGACAAGCATACGCCAGGAGAAGGATGAGTGGAGAGAGGAAGTTTACTCCTTATATAGATGGAAGTCCCAATAAGCCCATAGAGTGGACTCTCAATGCTCCTTACCTGGGACTAGGGGAATGTAACTGCCAGCCTCATCCCCTGGACAGATTTGTGGGCAGTTTCTATTAGATATCCTTTTCCTTCCTGTCACTTCTCATTTTTCCACAGCGGCCAGACGACACTGTTACTGCCACAGGCTTCTCCCCAGATCTAGTCAGGCACGAGAGAAGCAGGAAGACCACTTGTTCTGATATTAAATAGGAGCCTCTGGGGTGATGTACAAGGCATACTGTGTTCTTTAGACTTGTTTCAGATGAGAAAAAAAAGTCACGTCTGTGTGTGCTAGGTGGTGGTTTTAAGACATTTCATTTCTGAAAACATAGAGATTATAACAAGCGACAAAAAGAAAGGTTCCCCCGGTTCCTCCTCCGACTTCTAATGAACCAGACCTAGTTCTCCCCCTGGGGAGCCCTTTCCTACTTGGCTTTCATTGAGCCCTCAGGAGAGTGTTCCTTCTGGTAATTTCTCACACCTTGCATGTGTTTTCCTGGGGGCCAATGTTTTCCGCAGTTCCAGGCTTCTCCCTCTTCCTGTTTGTTCCTCTGCACTCCAGAAACTCAGATTTGCTGGGAATACCAGGGACTGCAAAGGGAGCTGACCTGGGGAAAGGGAGGTCTTTGTGGTCTCCCAGGAACTGTCTATGGACTGAGCCCCGGGTCACCCTGTGTTAACTGCCTCTGCTGTCTCTCGGAGAGAAATTTCATACCAATTCCACAGGTAACCAAATATGACAGAATTTCAATACTAAATTTAAAAAGCTGGTGCTCCCCAACTCTAGTTACTTCAGTGATTCTGAAATTGATATTTCGCTTTTACAAATTAAGACAAAACATTTAAGTTGGAAAGAGAACAAAAATCCTCAAAGAACATAGAGACAAAATGCCCATCCTTTGTGCCTTCCCATCTTACCCCACAGCCCCCTCCTCAGATGCAGAGGTGTGTAGAAGGGAGCCAGAAATGGCCTATAATCACGCTCTGCCTTTCTACTGTACGTCCAATATGTGCGGTCATTATTTCAGTGTTTGAAGCTCTCGTGGCAGCCTTGCCAGGGAAGATAATGGGGCCTATTATTTTCAATGAGCTCCATCAGAGGTTTCAATGGGCCTGCTATCACTCGAACAAAGACACATTGGGAAGCAACACTACTTTCTTGTCATCAAAATGGCTGAGTTTGTGTGAAGCTAAAGAACACCTTTTTTTTTTTCTTTTCAGCCCTGTTGGATTTGAAAGGGCAGGAAAGGCAGTTTACAAAGAAGCAGGCCTGACTCCTTGCTGAGTGCCCTTTGCCCTGGCCAGATGTACATACGTATTTTACTGAATCAATAAGTTCAGCAGAGTGAAACCTGCTTTACCATGATTTCCTATTTCTACCCAGAAATATGTTCCCATGAAAAATATCTTCCAATAGAATTAGAAACAGCGACCAAAAAAACAAAAGCAAAATAAATAAATAAATAACCTTCCAACCTGGAAGTTGTTTAGAGAGTGGTTGAGTTTAAGGTGAATTAAAAGATTCTGGCTCAGCTTAGAAATCTCTTTTCCAACCCATTTCTGACCCTTCTTCCCTAAACTTGAGAACCTTTCTTTTGTCTTTACATCTGTTGCAACTTGAGCTCAGTCCCAAAATGTCTTTTGTCTTACAAAACCTGACTAGTTACCCTATATGAGACTGTAACAAGACTACTTGTCTAACTTCCTAACTGTTGGGCAATTTTAGGATTGGTAAAATGTATTTTCTGTGGGTTGTAAATATGTGAGTCTGTAAAACAAGTTCACATATATTAATAGTCCTAACAGTTCGTTGAAACATTTCAATTTTTGAGCATTTATTATGTTCATGCTGTTACATATTTACTCGTTTAATCTTCATACAACTCATGAGAAAGAGAGCTGTTGTTATCCTCGTCTGTGCATGAGGACATCCTTGAGACCTAGAAAGATCAAATCACTTGTTGAGACTGACTCCACGAGCAAGCGCCAGAAGACGAATCGAATCCTCACAACTTCATTCCAGGGTCCATGAACCACGGGAGGCCTCTATGCATAATTGAGCCACTGTAGAGCTGTTTGAAATACTAATCAATTTTTTCTTCTCCTTCTTATACTCTTCACTCCTCTCAACCTGCCCTCCTTTCCCTTAAGTATCTCCATTCAAGCAGTTAGTGAGCTCCTGGTATGTGCCCTCAAGTTTACAGAGTTGGGAAACAGAAGTAGAGTGCCAATCTGCCTTTAGTGTTTTCAAATGCATGGATTTTATTAGAGGCATTATTTTAGATGTCTGTGTCAAAAGCATAAAAATGGAGGCAATGCATTGAAGAGGGAGAAAGAGAAAATAAGGATTTTTAGAAACGTGGTGAATCTGTAGGATTCATACAGGAATGAAAGATGTCTCAGCCAAGTTACTTCCAGCAGGGGACTCTGTGGTGTGTTCAAAAGCTCTGTGAACACTGTATCATAATTTGCAGAACATCCAGGCTTTGCTCCAGTGAGGTCTGTCCAAAGTCCGAAGCCAAATTTTCAACTGGGCTGCCTTCCCACCAGTTACAGGGGAGCACTGGCCTTCATGGGAAGTCCCCAGTGCAGTCCCAGAGAATGTGGTGCCCTTCTCTGCCTGCAGACGCAGACCTCGTTTGGCCCTTTTCAATTTATCCTTGCAATTGAATCCTGCGGTATTCCAGAACACCCATCATCCCAAGAGAAGGAGAGATGATGGAAGAAAGAGAGTGGTACTGAATAGTAATAGTTTAGTTGCTTTTTTCTAGGGGGTAGCGCTGTGTCACGTGGCATGTGGGCTCTTAGTTCCGGACCAGAGATCAAATTTGCATCCCCTGCATTGGAAGTGTGGAATCTTAACCGCCAGATCGCCAGGGGAGTCCCTGAATAGAAATAGTTTAAGCTCCTCTGAGCTAGGATGGTGATTAGATACAGTCTTATTATGCCAGCTTCATTTTCTGCTGTGTTTGAAAAAATTACAATTAGACTTTGGATATAGGTAGGAAAGAATGCTATACAGCTAGTCTGACCATTTCAGTGGTCAGCTTAGTAAATATAGGTTACTGCAAGGTAAACTGACTTATAATAGTATTGTCAATGAAGAATGATTGGAAATGTTTAAAATGACCATAGTATGGCAGTGGAAAAAAAAAAATCCAATGTTTTCAAAATGCTATTTGACCTCTAGTTTATGTGGGGGTTGCTGGGAGGCACACACAGGAAAAGGTATTCTATTGATCTGTGTGTCAAATATGCTCAGTTAAATGTGGATAAGGTTATGATATTTATTTATTATCTCATTGCAAAAAAGGTTGGAGATGACAATGTCTGAAACTGTCTGGCAAATATAACTTTCATGATGAATAAATATGACCACACTTACTTATCAACATTAGTTTGGCTCTATCCCCATTGTATTCTGGTCACCTCAGCACCCAAGAATTCTCATTTGTTTCTAACAGATCAACAGTGCCTACATTTTTAAGGACTTATTTTTAGGATAAAACACATGGCAGTCACCACCTTCCTACCATATACAACAGTCATACTTCTAGTAACCGTTTTTAAAAGAAAATATATAAATAGATATGGTGCTCAGATACTACAATAACTTCACAGCTTGGGAGTCATTGATTTGTTCACATAGCCTATGCTATAAGCTGATGATTTAAGCATTGTTAAAAACCACTGGATTTTAAATCTTTTTCATAAAGATCATTCTATCTTAATCGTGTATAAGCACCAGTTAAACACAGTGTCTGGAATACAGTAGGTGTTTAATCTATCTTTCCTGGGGGATGGTCAAATATTTTTATTCAAATGAGGGTAAGCTAGAGAACACAGCCTGTGAAAGGGGTTGGGGAAGGCTGCCTGCCTAAGTTTGTGGTAGTGATGGAAAGGATGACACTTTCTTAGCTAACAAACATGTATACCATGCTTACTATATAATGCTTTTTATAAGACTGGCAGAATTCTAATTATCTCATAAATATGATTAATCCTCACAAAGACCCCCATGAATTATTGCTATTTTTACTGCTGTCTTCTGTACTTTACAGATGAGTAGACTAAGGGAGAGAAAGATATGCTGAAGGTTACATTATGAGTTTATCAATGAAAATCTTTAGGTTTTTTCACCATCTTGTATTTATATAGATGATTTAGGGTTATTGAAAATGACAGGTGAACTTGTTGATGACCTACAAATCAAATGAAGTCTAAAAGTACTTTATTAGGTAAGACTGGCCATTTCCCCTACACATTCCTCTGCTGTAAAATAGCTGAGGGAGGGGGTATTTCAGAGCTAGGTGTCTTGGACTCCAGATTTAAGATAAATATTTTGAACCATGGCTTACTCTATAGAAGTCTATGCCAGCAGTTTACCAAACAGCTTAATAGATGTGGTAATTCACTAATCACTTTCACTTATATAGCAGCATAAGCTATTTTAAAATATAACTGTCCAGATACCTGCCCAACTAATTCAGCCTGTCAAATTATGAGATTATATGGACAAATGGGAACCATGCAAATTAAGTGCTAAAAGGTAGTTTAAAAACTATTAAAGCAAAAAAGATCTGGGGGTACTGGTTGACCACAAGTTCAAAGATTATGACAAGACTTTCAAAAAGATAATGCCATTTTATAATAAATTACTAGATGTACATTATCTGGTTGGTGGGGGGTGATGAGTCTAAATTTAAAGTATCAGTTTCAATTTAGGCTCCTTATTTGAAAGAAGGAAAATGATAGATTAGTCACAAAAAGTATGTTGTGAAGACAGAGCAACTCTAAATTGAAACAGTTAAAGGGTTGGAAACATTTGCCTTGACAAAGTGAAGAAAACTTACAACGGTTGTCTTAGAATATATAAAAAAGAGATTCTGTAGGGAGGGATAAAAATTTTCACTTCAGAGTCCTGCCTTTCTACTGTCTCTGAAATACACCTTCATCTCTCTCTTTCCACTGCCTCTGACCTAAAATGCCTCCTTTTTGCAATAATTTTCTAATTAGTGTCCCTGCATCTCATCTCATATTTCTCCCACATAAACCCTTCACAACATACCAGAATTATCTTTCCAAAACACAAATCTCACTGTGACATTTCCTGGCTTCAGAACCTCCCAGTGGCTCCATGGTGTGCACAGAGTAAGCGTGAGCTCGTCAGCCTTACAAGGTCTCCGACTGTAATTCCATTCATATCCTGCTACTTCTCTGCTCTCCCAAGCCCACAACCGGCTCCCTTTCCTTAAACCCATATGCTGGTTTCTTAGGACTACTTACGTGAAAGGACTTAAGCCTGTTTTCCTCTACACACATGGTTCTTTCTCTGTGTCTGGAATTCTCTACCCCTAAATCCCAATGCCCAGTTAATGAACTTCTACTTATCCTTTAGAACCTGTGAAGATATGTCACCTCTCCTACGAAGCTTACAGTCAGGATTTAAGACCCTCTCCTCGGCACACCTCTAGCACTTTGTACATAATTACCAGATGTTAGAAATTCATGTGCAAGTCCACTTCACCACATCTTTAACTTCTCTAATCAATGTCTTCATGATCTATACCAATGCCTGAGTCAAGAAAGCCTCAATCATTTTCTGTTGAGTCATGAATGAGGATAAAACACTTAGGAGCCACACATGGGAGCAGATAGTGTTTCAATACTATAATATTAATGATGACATTGATAATATTAGCTGCCATTTATACACATCTTGAAGGTGCCAAACAATGTCTTAGGAATTGTGAATGTATGATCTTGATCCACACAACCCTAGGCAGTAGGTTGTGCATGCTAAGTTGCTTCAGTCATGTCTGACTCTTTGTGACCCCATGGACTATAGCCCACCAGGCTCTTCTGTCCATGGGATTCTCCAGACAAGAATACTGGAGTGGGTTGCCATGCCTTTCTTCATGCGATTTTCCCAACTCAGATATCAAATCCATGTCTCCTATGTCTCCTCCACTGGCAGGAGGATTCTTTACCAACTGTGTCACCTGGGAAGCCCAGGCAGAAGATTACTTACAAATAAAGAATCTGAGAGTCAGAGAGGTAAAGTGGCTTGCCCAAGGTCAAACAATAAATAAGCATTGGACTGGGACTTGGAAACAAGTCTCTCTGACTCTAAAATACATGCCCCAGGGCCATAAATCAAATCATCTCCTTTAAACTTCCACATACACATAAATAAGAAATATCTAATTGATTCCATGGCTTCCTCTGGAAGTTTGCTTCTAACCACTGCAAGTGAGTTTCTTTCTTAGAAATACTTCAGAATGGGAACTTCAGTCTTTGGAAGACTGTACTGTACATTCTGCTTAATGTTGATTATGTACATTCATTATCACTCTTCTATTACTGTCCACAGATAACATTGTGTCTGACTCTGCCATGGATGTTTTTACGTTATTAAGACTGTGGGCTCTTGCTTATGTTTTTGGCTATTTGAAAACCTAAGAAACATTCTCAAGTTGTTTACTGAACAGTTACTTACCATTTGCTTATCTCCTTACCATGGGATACATGCAAGGAATGTAATGCATTTATCTTCTCCCTCTGATTGCATCTTGCCATCTGTGGTGCAACCAAGAGGACCAGAGAGGCCTGCTTCTGTAATGATTGCACTTTAATATTTTGGATGCTCTATAGATATGCTGTAAAGATTTGGGAGGGAACCAAAGCCTAAGGAAATATAGGGCTGAACCCAGCTCAGTTACCTTCCTTTAGATGACCTGCCTGAAGAACATTCTGAAGTTTGCAAATTGGTACGTGACATCTTTTAAAATAGCTTTAGATGTGCAGCCGGCTCTGTTCAAAAAATGGAACGTCAAAGGTGACTCAGCCCAGCTGAAGCAGAGAAAGTTTAATTCAGAACATAATTTGCTTTCCTTTATTTGCACACTGCAGTTCTGGGGGGAATAAAAGCCATTATGGAATCAAAGGACAATTTGCTTTTTTGTTTTGTTGTTGTTCTGCACTGAATTTTTAAAGGCTTTCTTTAAAAAAGAACATAAACAGATAAATGATATTAGATTCAGTGCAGCTTAAAACTAAGTACCTTGAGCTCTTTTCCATGATAAACAGAAACCAATCCTGGCTCTCTGCCCCCAAGCACAGTTCTGTGTTCTCTGTGTTCTCAGCCAGAGGGATTAGATCTTTTCCTGGTCTGGGGGAAGGGAGTCCAGGCAGATTGGGTAGTCAGACTCAGAGAGATGGGAATTTTAAAAGATATTTAATGATAAATGTTCCCCTTTCCTCACAAAATGAAGTTCCTCACTGCCTTTTTGGTCTCTCCATTTCCAAACACTGAAGGGAAATTTTGAACCTTTCTGAGAAGTCTCTGGGCCTTTATGCATCATGTGAGAGTGCAAGTCACTCAGTCGTGCCAACTCTTTGTGACTCCATGGACTATACAGTCCTTGGAATTCTCTAGGCCAGAATACTGGAGCAGGGAGCTGTTTCCTTCTCCAGGGGATGTTCCCAACCCAGAGATTGAACCCAAGTCTCCCACATTACAGGTGGATTCTTTACCAGCTGAGCCACCAGGGAAGCCCATGCCTCATGTAGGGGAGGGGAAATATCACTGGGGTGGAGAGAGCAGGAAAAACTACACTCATACTAAAAAATAAATGAAAGAGAAAGTCTGATAGAGTGAGGAAGACAGTCAAGATTCCAGAAGACAAATAGCATGTGCTTCTATAAGGGAATTGGTAGGATGTGGATTATACGGTGTGGACACTAAGGTTTTGGGGGCAGTGACAGAGTGTGAGGATATTGACATGAATTATGCACTAAACCCCTTGGACCTTCTTCAAGAAATATCAGTAAAAGGTGAGATTGCTTTTAATTACTTTTTGATGGCTGAACTATTTGTCTGAATGTGACAATGCACAAAAAATAGACAATGTCAGGGCCCAGCTTACAACAGGAATTAAAGAAGAAACTAAATCTAAATTCAGGAGGGAGAAAATGAGTTCTGTCTCCATGCTGCTAAGTCACTTCAGTCGTGTTCAACTCTGTGCGACACCATAGATGGCAGCCCACCAGGCTCCCTCGTCCCTGGGATTCTCCAGGCAAGAACACTGAAGTGGGTTGCCATTTCCTTCTCCAGCGCATGAAAGTAAAAAGTGAAAGTAAAGTCGCTCAGTTGTGTCCGACTCTTAGTGACCCCATGGACTGCAGCTTACCAGGCTCCTCCGTCCATGGGAATGGGAATGCTGCATGTGGCTTTAGTTTCTCCATGAAGTCTTGTACATAATGTTCCCAGAAAGAATGACCCGGAGCATGATGAACATCTCCAGAAAATTCTCTGTGCAAACATTTATTCTACAGTGTAGGACAAGACTTCACTGCTGGCCATGGGATAGCAGGACTGGGATTACCATTAAGAGATCGCCTGCTGTAGTTAAAGACAAAGGATAATAACAATTAATGATGTGTCGAGGATCTGCGAAGGGCTCAGGACTGGAGTGAACTAAGAAAAGTGTAAAGCACAGCTACAACCACCCAAGGGGCTTGTCGTCAGAGTACGGAATTATGATCACACACAGATTACAACTAGAGACTAAATGGAATTGGAAGAGTCAGAAAGGGTACATTCAGTGGCCGCTCAGTAGACCTTTCTCAAGCACTCCTGCTCCAGGGATGAAGTGTGTCCCAGCACAGAGGTGGCAATCCCATGGCAGATGGGAAGTGGGGTTCACCCATCGCCATCGGTTGAGGTGATGCTCCCATCAGAATGGGAGATTGACTTTTCAATCATTGGTAAGGGTCCCACAGGTTCACTCTGCACAGGACACCAAAAATTATGTAGTTGACCCTGAAGATAAATAGTGTTCATATTGTAGAAATATGAAAGAAAGGAATGGATTTCAGGAAGGGAGAGTGGAACTGGAATGGCAAAAAGAGATATTTCTTCCTTCTGTATTTACAAAGAATCCAAAGTTCTTTCTCAGCTCCAGAAAAGAGAGACTACAAAAAGTATACATAACTGTTTACCACATAATCATACTCTTTGTTAAGTCTCCAGAGCCCATTTGTGATTACATCAACCCTTGCAGTAATCTACTAATAAGGCCAGAAATTTAAGATATTCAGCCTCTCACTCCATTTTACTGCCAGAGGTAGGCTTATGACACAGTTCTGGCCAATAAGACGTCATCAGATTTTCTTTCTAAAATCAAAAGGCAAAATCTAATGAAGCTTAGGCTTCACCCTTCTGCTGGCCAGAAATGCCAACATAATGTAAAAATTCCATTTTTCAGCCTTGAGATAGGAAATACAAGGATTAATAAGTACATAATGACAGAGGGGCTAAGGATTGAAACAGCTTTAGCTCCTAACGATTCCACTGAACTGTCATGGCAGTCATGAATTTCTCACTTTTAACTTCCTGCTTCGTGAGACTAAGAAAACCTGTTTAAGCTGTGGTAATAGAATTATCTATTATTTACTGCCAAATGGGTTCATAACTAATACACCTTTCAGTTCAATAGGAATGCCACTTATTCCCTTGCTCATGTCACTGACATCTTTCCACGGGGGCAAATATAGCTTATGTTTCCTTCAGAAACCCACAATGTCTTTTTGAATTTGCAGCAAAATCTTCATTTTTCAGAGGAGATACATTAACTCCCAAAGTCTTGTATTGATTTACAGATATTTCCAAAACTTATGCCCCATTGCCTCCAAAACTATAAAACCATATTTAGCTCCAAGTAGTACTAGACCCTTGCAAAGTCAAGCTTGTATGCTAGGTAAATTTTAAAATAATTACTATGTATTTTGTATTTTCACATTAAAGTGGTGATAAGCCATGAGTAGAATGTTTCAATTTATGATCGATTCTGTGCAGTTTTAAAATAGCTTGGTTGACACACAAATATTCAAGCTACTTCTTTGAGTCAATATAAGTAAAAACCAAATTAATTATTTCCTAATATTCCCCCCACTTTTGTTGCTGCTGTTGTTGTTCAGTGGCTAAGTTGTGTCTGACTCTTTGTGATTTCATGGATTGCAGCACTGCAGGTCTCCTTGTCCCTTACTGTCTCCTGGAGTTTGACCAAGTTCATGGCCGCTGAGTCAGTGGTGCTAGCCAACCTTAGTCAATTTAGTTTATTTACATTCTAGTATTTTAATCTAATCAAATATCCCGGCAATATGCCAAAATTATTCTCTTAATTTTTTTTCCTTACGTATGTCACATATTTTTGAAACATGTTGTACTATGAAATGTTATAATATTCTTTTATGAGTTCTTTTGACCCAAGTGATCTCAGTTAGGATGCATTCAACTACTAGAACAAAATACCTATACTATAGTGTTTTGAACCACTGTTTAAGATTATGCATTCTTTACTTACTAAAAATTCTGTAAGCTGGCAAGTGCAGGGTAGTTCCGGAAGTTTAATGATGGGACAAAGGACACTGCCTTTTTCCATTGCTCCAATCCTTCATCTCCATGTGTTTGTTTTCACCTCATGGTCACATATGGCTGCCGTAATTCCAGTCATGTCATCTTCATCCAATGGCATCCAAAATGGAAGACAGGGAGAGGAAGGCTAAAAAAGATATTTGCACCATGTAACTCTCTTTCATTAGGAAGGAAACTAATTCCAAGATGTCCTCTGCAAACTTTTCCTTTGGGAAATCATCCCAGAACAAAGTCTGTAAGGGGTAAGAGAAGAAAAGTAGTGCCATTATTGGCCTAGACCAATCATGACACATTCCTTAGGGTGAGCTGCATTGCTATATGGATTCTGTTAACAAAAGAAACATTCCCAAAGCAAGTAGCCAGTAACAAAGCCACAGAACCAGCTACAAACCCACATCCCTGATCACAAATGTCATAATGAATATCATTCATTATCCTCCAGCATATTCTTATATCCTCACTGCAAGTTAAAAATCAACAATAAATTAACTGCCAGAGAAGCCTATAATCTTTTTTTTATCAAGTAATAGATACAACATTCACTGTAGCCATGGCAACTCTGGGGCTTCCCAAGTGGCTCAGTGGTAAGGAATCTGCCTGCCAATGCAGGAGATGCAAGAGATGGGGATTCGATCTCTGGGTTGGGAAGATCATCTGCAGAAGAAAATGGCAACCTACTTCAGTATTCCTGCATGGAAATCCCCACAGACAGAGGAACCTGGCAGGATATAGTCCATAGGGTTGTAAAGAGTTAGTCATGACTGAATGACTGAGCACAACAATAATGGCAACTCTTTAAGATTTTGGA